>VUQS01000613.1:0-14539 GCA_015108495.1 Heterochromis multidens | reverse complement strand
AAATATGCAAAAAACTAAGAAATCAGGAAGGGGACAAATACTTTTTCACACCACTGTGTGTGTGTGTGTGTATATATATATATAGAGAGAGAGAGAGAGAGAGAGAGAGAGATAGATAGATAGATGGTGGAAAATCTGTATTTTTATAAATCTCTGCTCAGGTTGAGGAATAGTGGAGGGAATTACAGACTGACAAGACTTTTTAGGATTCTGTACTTTTGTTCACTTAGTTTGTGAACAATACCCTTTTCCAGACATGCAGTCCATCTGGTTCCATGTATTTTCACCAAAAACAAGACTGGTGCCAGTGCCAAAAAGCTGGCACCAGCTCAGCACCACAGCATTGCTGGGCCCAGATTTGGAACCGCTGACCTGAGGGGCTTTGGGAGGGATATCACAAGTAATTCACAAGCAATTGGCAGATGAAGTTCAATGAGTCTAACATTTTCTTCTCATGGAAATAATTCCAACTTTTAGTAACACTACTGAATAATTGGTTCTCAAACTGTCAAAATGTGGGAAGGTTCTCAAAATGCACCCCAAGGTGCTGCACCAGCACCATGCTGGCTTTTATTGGATCAATCTGTAATAATACAGAGAGTCGTTTCAGTGTTGGACGACCTTAGAAATGTATTTAATGGCACCTACACCAGAATCACCTCAAGGTCGAGCACTATACCTGGGCTTTGGTACAAACCCAGATACTTTGAGGAAATCAGACAAAACAAGTGAAAACACCCATCCTGATGTTCCATTTGTGTACATGGGAGTTCTTTAATATGAATAGGTTTTCTGTTAGCTAAAATGATTAAAATAATAAAAAAAATATTATTATTAAATAAAAATTTGGTTAAGAAGGCACAGAAATGAACCTTTTAAACTGCAGAAGTCACCATTATGTTGGTGAAGCTATTATGCATTTCGTTTATATACATTTATATTATTATACAGAATATATTCTTTCAAATCACCAGACATTAAATCAGTATCACCCAACCTGTAATCTTTCTGCAGTATTCTCTTTTAAATAGTCTTCTACATGTACATACATTTTTAATTTATGAAAAATATTATGCACTCTTCCCAGCTGCCATAGGGCGAGAGGCAGGGTACACCCTGGACAGGTCGTCAGTCTCCAGCCCCCCTGCGACCTTGAATTGGATAAGTGGAAGAAAATGGATGGATGGATGGATTATGCACTTTTTGTAAAGAGCAGTTTTCAGCAGTTTTAAAAATTTCCTAAAAGCTACACCCAACGCTTCTTTGTCACTAATAAATCTAGTTTTTCCACGCAGGTCCCTTTATCTCATAATCTGTCTACAACTCGTTGCTGTTTTCCAAAGCCTTCAAAGAGCTTAAGTGTTCAATAACTTGTCGACTTTTAGTGTGCTAAGCTGTAAGGGACAGCTGTGCTTTTAAGACAATTGACCTTCAACCAATTAGCGAAAGGTCTGGTGTACCTTCTGAGGTGTTCAGTCACAGGTTGGTGGATGATCAGTAGGCTGATCACTCTGGTGCAGTGACCGTATGTGTTGTTTACATGCACATATGATCACAGTCCTCACACAGTTCACCTCAGGATGCTTAGCTCCTTTTTCACAGTGAGTGCTGTCATTGCCTCATCACCCAGCGGTGACTGGAAATCTGTTTCTCTTTTTAAAAATGTTATTCACACACAGAACTGCAGCCTCTCTTTCCATATATAGATGTGATATAAATGCAGGAAGCTGCAGCTAAGTACAGAGTGCTAACACAAGGGAAGAAAATAGTTTGCAGTTGGCAGATACTGTTATTCTGAGGCAGCAGAGAGAATTGGAGTCCTGATGTTGGCAAATGAGAGTCATTCATTTGCATCTGTGAGCATTCATAGCCACTAAAATGTGAAATTAAAATGCTTTCATTCAGGAGAATTATCAGTGAGTTTCCATACACAACTGATCATTAGTGCAGTGCCATTTGTGATGTCAAAGGCATGTTAGCACCAGCAAAGGGAGCTGTCACAATCAGTGGAGTTATATTTGTGAACTGTCAAAGAGGAGTGTGACACAGTTTAAGCACAAGAGCCTATTCAATTAAATTCATGTTTTAACTGTAAGGTAAAGATAATATTCATGCAGTTCAGGGGAAAACACCAACAATCAAAGGAACCCCTATGTGCACGCATTTTGCGATGGTGGGAAGGAAAAACTCCCTTTAAAGAGGAAAAAAACACTGGCAGAAGCAGGCTCAGGGAGGGGCAGCCATCTGTAATACCACAGGGGTGCTATTAATAGGCTAGGGAATGCTTAGCTTTCCAAAAATCAATGAAAAAAAGTAAAAATTATGATTTATTTTTGGGCACACACACAACAACAAGGTTCTGGATCTGAACCTCCTGGTAGCTGGTTTCCTGGGGGTTTGCATGTTCTCTGTATAGTACTCTGGTTTCATTCCACCTTTCACATTGATAAATGGCAAATTGAGCCATCTTAATAATGCCATAACCCACACTCTACTAAAGGATACCTCGTGAATACTTGAGGCATGCCAGCTGCTTTGGAACTCCCCAGGCACAAGCCAGTCTGTTTTGTTAAGGAACAATCACCAAGTTTACATTTCTGAAGATGAGAAATCCACTTGGCTATAAAACAGTTTCAGAGAGGAGGACATAAACGCAGCACACAGGAGGCAGAGTTAAACACCAAATGCCAGATCTTTAATCTGAGTTAAAGGTCATCAACAGGTGATCAGTCATCCTGGTGACCCATTCTGGCAAGGAGCAGGCAAAAGACAACGTTTTTTACAATGCCTGTAAAACCTGAAGGGAGGTGGACAACTGGTGGTATATACTGAGATAAGTAATTAACTGATTGAGCATTAAATGTGGCAAAAACGGGAAACTAGGCTGGAAGGAGAACTAAGTGAAGTGTATGACAAATTTCACAGTAAAACACAAAGTGACAAAACATAAACTCAAAACCATGTAGCTCTATTTAATTTATTCCTGTTATTTCCAACTCCAGCTGTGACACTAGCAGACAGGAAGAAAAAGCTTTTTAAAATCATCTTTAAACTAAGTATTCTCCATTTCTCAAAGTGATCACAAATGTAAAGAAACCTTCAGAGCACATCCCACAACCTCTCTGCTGTTTCATCAAAACAACACAGACAGGAAATAGGTGGTGAATAGTGATGCTTCAAAGGAATTAGCTGCCTGTTGTTATTAATGGAATGCATTCAACAGCACCTGCAGCTGCTGTATATATTACAACACCTGCAATGTGTCACTGGTTTTCATTTGTCACACCCACACACATACTGTTGGTAGAGCTTTGTAGATTTTTATTTTTGTGGATTTTTTTTAATGTTGCCTAAAGGCAGCCAGGTGGTGGCTTATGCATCAACTTGTCACTTGGATTAAAAGAAAAGTTAAAAGATGGATGAGATTCAAAGGAGAAATTCCATTAAAATGTCCAATTTGATTTATATGAATGGCAGAAAGACAGGTCCTGCACGAGTTTTAATGTAATTATATGCAGATAAGTTTTCAGATTTGTAGAGTGCTGATGTGAATGTCATCTTTCATTGTGTGAATATCCTTCTAACACTGAGCCGCTTGAAATTCTACTTTGAGCAGTGGTTATGAATTCATGAGTTTTGAATGGAATTAGTTTAGTGAATGTTTTTTTTTTCTTTCAGGGTGTGGTGTTGAATTTCACTCCAAAAGAGTCATCACATTGTGACAGACTTGGAGCCTTTAGCTGAGAACTAATTCTCTTGACATCATGAGATGTTTACTGTAAACTACCAAAGCAAATAAGCAGGAGATGACACAGCATTTGATGTATTGAATGAGGCTTTCAGCAGCTTTTTGGCTCCACATGTCATTTCAGAGTTATCATTGCAAAGACAGACTAAAGCCTGTTTACTTTAGGTCTTTAGGCACTGATCGTGTCGTTGCATAGCAACCACTCGAAATCAAATGGAAAATAAGTTGACCCATGCATCGTGAGCCTACAATCAGCCACCACGACACCCACAATTCCACTGGTTATACACTGGAAGCCTTTTAGTGTACATTATGTAATGAGTTTGGAGCGCTAAGATGGAAGTAAGTAAAAAGTAAGACCACAAACTGAGCACATAAAGGCTGCAAAACAGAAGAAACACTAGAAATCAACCCACTAGTGCAAACGTGCTGACGACAATTTCCAACACGTGATCAGCTGACTGAATGAACCCTGAACTCACTCATTTATTATCTTTTAAACATTTCAAAACATATCCCATCCATTATTTTGTCTCTGAAATAAGTCCTCATTTACAACCCACTGTCATTTACTTTCACACAAAAACACTTTATTATATACATTGCATGTCATTTTAAAGTGAAATTTTGCATGTAATTGCAATTTTGCATTCTCTAGTAAACATAATGATATTGTTGTACAGGATACGATTGATATTGTTTGAGAGTCTTAAAAAAGGGTTGGTTTATATTTGTTCATTGGTTTGGAGGTGCTGGGACCCATTCATATGTTCAGACAATTCTGATCATTTGCAGTATTTCTTTGTATATCTGTGTAAATCAGTAAAGGTGAAAACTTACTTACTCACTATAAGTAAGTATAAATACAAGGCAGGATGATGGTTAATTATTAAAGTTACAGTTACAATGATTTCAGGTAATCTAGTTAAAAGTGCTATCTCAAAAGTAGCCTAAATTATTTAAATAATTTAATTTATTTTAATTTTTTTTTTTTCTTTAGGAGAAAAAAATAAATAAAATAAAAATAAATAAATAATTTAATTTTATTTACAATAAGGTGTCAGAACAGCAGTTTCTTAAATACTCAGACCAGCCTGTGTGGCATCAACAACCATGCCTCCTTCAAAGCCACTTAAATCACCTTTCATTCTTTGAACTTCAGCAGGTTGTCTTGACCATGTCTACATTCCTAAATGCAGTGAGTTACTGCCATGTGATTGGCTGATTAGATATTTTTGTTAGCAAGCAGTTGAACAGGTGTACCTACTAAAGTGGATATACAGTATATTAAATATATTGTGTTCTTTCTATGTTAGCCTCAGCTAATCATAAAGCTGGAACAAAAAGATGAAAATACTAAAAATAAAAACTGAAGACCATTTACACCTAGAAAATATTTAGTGTTGAAGTGAGCACAACTTTAAAAGGCGTTTTTTGAAACTTCACTTTCATTGGTCACAGGGATATAAATTGCATGTATCGCATCCCATTAAAAAACAAACAAACAAAAGCTTAAAACGTTTGCTGACTTTGCCCAAAAATAAGGTTTTAAAAAGCTTTTCTTCCTTGAAGTTATACTTCTACCACCATCCTTAGTCTTGGTGAATTTTTCCATACATTTAAATTAAGGAATCCTTGAGGGCCATTTGTCTCTTATGGAGAGAGAGACAGGTTTTGCTCTATATAGAAAAAAGGGAGATACCTCGAGTAATCTGGCTGCAAAAGTTAAGGCTACAAACAGGGTGAAATGGAAAAGGAATTAAATTTAACCATGAAGATAAAAGCTTCATGTATCTTGCCCTCAATCATAACCAAGTGACATGAGCTGAATTGCTACAATATGCAGAGACATGTTAATGTGAACTTGTCCCCCCTCAAAAGTAGGCTGTAGTTTGTCCTGGCATATCGACATCAAACCTCTTTCAGTCGGACTGAATGAGTTTGACCTGCTGAGGCAGCGACGTAGACAAAAACACACCCAGGATTTTCCACTTGACTGATTTTGTGTAAAGTATTACTGTAATTATCTCATCCATGTCTCCTCTCAGAATGGATCATTGCTCAGCTTTATCTAATGTGACACGTAGAGCCAGCTCACACTGTGATATACGGTAACGGTAATAATGGGGAATTCAACCTGTTAGCAGGACTATAAAGGGAAGAACTTTTTGCATCATGAGAATATGTTCAGTTTTCTCTCACCTGTTCTAAACCATTTCTGCTGTTTGGTGCACATCTTAGATTTTGGAGGTTTGACCACAGACTGTATGTTAAAGATGGATGTAATTACCATGTAGCCTGTCTTAAAGATTAAGACAGCTTAAACATTAAGCTGAACATTACTGCTGTCACCATTATGATGCTTTCAAACTGGAGTTAGGGGAGTCATAATCAAAATAATATGCATGCATGATTGAAATAAATTCAAATTCGTGCACCCAATTCTTGTTTTTTAAAGTCATTAAAGATGTATGCTGTACAATCATTCCATCCTGGATAAAGAACAGTTCAAAGAAATCATTAAAAGCCCCAAATTATCACAACATGCCCATTTTCAGATGGTTACAAAGCTTTAAGGACGGAGGTGGAGAACTATTTAAAATAAAAGCTTTTTTTTTGTGATTGTGTGGTTTTACCTGAAAGACCATTCAAATGATTTTTCCATGTTTGAATCATTCACTGTATTTCACACAAATAAATAGTACTTGATCCAAAAAAACATCTGTAATAATGTTCGTGCATGCCTTGACAGCATGAGGTAGCTTTTTCTTTTTCTTAATAGTATTGTACAAGACCTTCTAGAGAATGAAATAAACAATAAAGTAATGGATGAAAAGAAAACAGCTCCAAGTTCAGCTCCAATAAAAATCTGAGGTTCAAATGAAATTGTGCTCTCTTCTACATCACTGAACTATCATGAGTAGATGACACTGCACAATGCAAAGTGACATTACTTCCTGGTTATTATCTAGCAGGAGTTCTACTAAATTACTCTATGGGATTTTCCAATATGCAGTGAGCGAATACAATACATGTTGAGTGGAAACAGAATACTATGTGCCAGAAAGGTAATTGGTTAATATTTTTTAGATAGTTCTTCTGGAGAGAGTGTAAACCATTCAGCTATTTAGCTCTTCTTTCCCCCCATGTTTCTCCCACCTTTTGTCACTCTTTCTTTGAACTCTACTTTTATCATGATGGTAAAACATTAGTTGGCAGAAAAATAAATACAAGAGGGACGTGTAAAATGAAGGCTCTCAAAAGATAATAAGATTGATTCCCTTTTGAGGCAAAATGCATATCTGAATTACCCAAAGCAGACAGAATACTATTTCACCATGATGAGCAAATGGCAAAAGCCTTAGGAAGTAATGATTTCATATGTTCTAAAAAAGTCGATAACGCATACAGCACAGCTTCAATAAGCCATTATCATTGCATCACCTCCCTCAAGTGCCTAACACTGCCTGAAAACCATCTCTGAGTGTTAATCTTTGATCAAAGCAGCTACCTAGATTTGAAATAAACCAGGTCACTCCTCACTTTATCTGTAATGTTTGTTGATTTTATAAAACATTTTTTGCCTCCCATAAACAAGTCTGCATCTTCCACACTGTTACACGACTCTGCTCACATCTTCTCATTTCATTCGTTCATTCTTTGATTTTCTCTATGTGGCTCTTGTGCTGGAAATGTAAAACCCTACATGATGATTAGCATAAGATGGAGGATCTGCACATGCATGCGCACTAAGCCTTTGATGTTCTGTTTGTCCCCTCCCACGGCAGGTCTCTGCTTTCATGATAATTTTGCATGTGTGCTCACATGTTATGTTGCACCATTGCTTTGAAGAAATTAATTTTTTTTATAATAATACTGGCTAAGAATACATAAAATGTTCGTTTTCATGGCTCACACCAATGCTGTTGAGCTATTGGGGATAAACCTATTTATACTGATTGATGCTTTACTTCTTGAGGCCAAGTTTAAGCTGTGCCAGTGAAGGTGAAAATTAGGCCTTGCTGCCTGAACTGATATTTAAGGCTGCACTATCAAGTTCCTGCCAAGCAAACACAGGAGAAACAGTGACGCATTCAAGCCATTTTCCCACACAAACTCTGGACAACATCATGATCAGGACTATTATCTGCAGCTATTCTTACGCTGGCACAAATCAGAAATGACACCACCGTTGTACTGAGGAGCTTTCAAGTTAACATCCAGCCTTAGTTTACGAGCACGCTGCCGAGTTGGGCAGACATCAACACATGCAATTTAACAACTAGTTATTACTATTCTAAACCTACCTTGAGTTCCTGGACTTGGATGTAATTTTTTTCAGTCATAATCTTTCCATTTTTCTTTTAGTTATCAACCAAAATGAAATGTCTTGAGCTGACAGTAAATGAACAGTAATTCAAAAAGTCAAAAGTAGTTGCTGAGTGGTTAGTGTCCACTCTCGAGTCTAAAGTTATGTGTCTTCTACTTCTGACATCTTGTGCATTACTTTTGCTTTAAGTAAAATGTCATGGTCCCTCAGTCCTCGCTGTGCGACCTGCCATTTTCTGTGTATTTTTGTCCTTTGTCCTCCACTTCCCCCTTGCCCGGTTTGTGTGTTTATGTGTGTGTGTGCACTGGTTTTCGTGCATTGATGGGACGTGGCTTGTTTCCTGCCTTCTGGTTCCCGAAACACCTGTCGTTAATCACACACCTCCCTCGGATTACCTCGTGGCCACTTCAAAAGGAGTGGCAGAGAGTCAGTCTTCGCTGGATCGTTGTTAGAGAAACAGTTAGTGCAGCCCGGCTCCTAACCTTGTTGTGACTTTTTGCCTGCAAAAGAGCTTCTTAGCTGTCTGTCCTTGTGTCGAGGTTGCTTGGAGGAATCCCTGACACTGAGTGGTGAGCTGACTGTAAGAGTGAGACCGGGAATGGAGTGGAAGTAGTTTGGATACTGAGGAATCCCCTCGAGGAGACGGGGACTGTTGCTACTGTTCATGACCTGTCTGAACTTTCGTAAAATATTCACTGTAAATAAATGCACTGTCGTTCAGTAAAATTATCAAGCTGCTTTCCAAAGTCTCCAAATCCCAGTTTCCCTTGAGGAGAAAAAATTTAGTGTTGGTTTAAGCACTATTTAAAAAGTAAGATGGATTCAAGCACAAGTCTGATGATGGAACAAGAGTGAAAGTAGCTCAGTGCTCTAAGGGTCTCTCAGGATGGTAGAAAATCACGCATCAAGATGATTTGTCAGCTCAGCAGGATGGAGGCAAACTATGTCTTTGAAGATTCATATGCAAGAAAAGTGAAAGAACACAGAGTGGGGTTTGTTCTACAGTGGAAGACTTCAGATTCCACTTCGTATGAAAATACACAATTCTGCTAAATCCTTGACTTTTTCTGTTGGTGTAGTTGAAATTCCATGCACATATAGACAATCTTATCTTTCCATAGCTTAAAAAGAAGAAAATACATATTTCGTGGACAGCAGCTATTGTGTGTCTTATAAAAGGGTGCTCTCTCAGTGGATGTCTCTTTGATTGAGTGGCAGAGAATGTGCCTTCATCACCTGTCAGGCTGGTACTTTGAGGCAGGGATTTGGACTATATTTAGCAACAAGGTGACAGCCCAGAATGAATGAGCTGTCACTGACATGGCAGCCTGACAGGTTTTAAATTTAAAATGGTAATTTGGCAATAAGCAATATAGTGTAGTGTTTTACACTTTGCCTAACAAGCAAAAGCTTCCTGGTTCAGTCATGGGAGACGAGACAAATTCCTTGGTGGGTGCATCAGGAAGGGCATCTTGCACAAAAATCTGCCAAATCAAACTTATGAAGCTATATGCTGTGGCGACCCATTATGAATAAGGGAGCAGCCTTTGATTCAGCACCAACCAGTATGAGAGGAGAAGGCTACACATTACTATAAAGGTGAAACCACCTTTCAATTTTTTTCACATTATTTTATATGCACCGAGACAGACTTAAAATAAGTTTGGGAATGGTGCAGAAAAAGAGTCTTTATTCAGAGAACCATTGTTATACATGTAACCACTGATTATATTTAATTTAACCTGTATTATTGGATTGTTTTGGCAACTTCATTGAACAGAAATCAGCTCTAATTGCAGTACTGACACATGTGGATATGGAGAGCTCATCAGCTAATGGCTTAAATATGGTTTTGTGTGGGTCCAATGCAGAGCCTACGAAGAGCTTTGCAGATCATCGTCTACATGTTGTAGCCATTTACTGTCACCAGGGGGCAGTCTCACAAACAGTCTGTAGACTGCTCTTGCTTTTTGCTGCTGTTGGTTCTTCAGCCAGCCCTGGAGTAGAGTTATAACATACAAAGAGCTGAAGTGAAATTGAGTGTTGAAAACAATGAAAAGTGTCCACTGCACCCACTGTCTGTGATTTTCATACCGTACTTTTCTGATCTTTGATATTTTTTCGCACTTTTCCCATTCCTGGTGAACTCCAGAACTGAAGAAGCTGTCACTCCTTTTCCTGTTCAGCTCACTTGTCAATCAGCATTTGACCTATACACAGTTGAGCTATGTGCTATTAGGTTTTTGGAGGACTGCAAGGGAGCACATTTGCGTAAGTTGAAAACTGTGGTACCATAAAACAAGCATGTTTTGTGTTGAGGATGTGGACCCTAATGCAGACTTGAAGAGCAGAGTGGTATTAACAAGAACTGACCTTTATTTTGGTGTTTGCAGAAATCCAACAGAAAACAAAAGTCCATTAATCCAAACTGGAGATAGTCACAGGAAAACTCATGGGCAGAACAAACAGAGGAGGATTAACAGACGTAGAGACAAATAAGGCACATAAACAAAGGCTTTAAATATACAGAGGACCCCAATAAAAAAATGTAAAAATAAAATAAATAAATAAATAAACAAATATACAGAGGACTAATTGGGCAAAATAGGAAACAGGTGAAACAACTCAAATGATAACAAGATGGGGGAAGTAAAACTAAACACAGGAGACAACTAACTAGCAAAGTAAAACAGGAAATGAGTAATGAAAAACCGGTGACGCGGGTATAAATAAAACTTGGTCGAAGGAAAACAAGGAAAAGGGAAAACCTGAAACTCATGATCTAAACAATAATTGTAACCGTACACAGAAACTAGACCGCAAAAAGGTGGCGAAACTAAAACTAAGAAAACCTAAGAATATAAACATGGCAAAGAAACAAACAGGGAAATGTAAATAAATAAATGTGAATAGCAAACCAACCAAAAGATTCAATAAAGATAACTTAGTCCCAGTGGTGTTCCATCAGGACAAGCAAGGCAAGCACTGCTTGCCTTGTCAAATCTCAAAACAGACATAAATTAGCGTAACAAAGTCTCTCTCTCTCTCTCTGAGACAGCACTCATAAAGCTCCTCGTCTGTTTGCATCCATCCTTTATATTACTGCCATCCTGTGGCAGCAGTCAGCTATTGTCGCTGAAAGCTGTGCTTAGTTTGTGCTCATAGGAAAGTGCAGCTCTCTGTGTCATACGGGCGTGTCCGTCTCCCATTAATGACTGGAGCTGGGCAAGCTGAGAGGCCAGCAGCTTTTATCTGGTGATTTGTGCATGCGCATTGTGGATAAACCTCTGGTCTTTCATGGTAAACTGATGGGAGGGCAGTGTGCGAGGCCAGCTGTAGCTGGCTCTGCTTTCACTGCTATGAGATCAGTTACGACCTGCTCTTTGTATGGAAGCACAGCATAAACAAGTAAACGAGCTTCAATGATTTATCATTATAACATATGAGTTTCGCCTTGCTAACCACCTTGGCCAACATGTGTGATCTAGAGAAGATGGAGTTTGAAAAAGTTGTTAATAACTCATTTAATACATTAGCAAGAAAAGCTCTGATGAGGATGGAGAGGGGATGGCAGCTCTGACATGCCATGTCCGGTCTAATAAAACAGGCAAGTTGACCAGGTGCAGGCTCAGCAGCACTTTTAGATTAGCATCTATGAGAATGTCTGAATGTAATATGTTTAACCAGCTACTTTGCCAACACTCCACCTTCATTTGTAGATATTGACAGGACCATGACACAGCAGCATCATTCATGGAATCATGTTTCTGGCCACCAGGTGAATAGTGAAAGATGTTCAATATTCACAATGTTTTTTAACTCCTTCAAAAAATATTTTGGATACATAATGTAGGACACAAAACAGTACAATAAATGAAAACATGACACTTAAATATAACTATTAGTGTCAACATTAATATGAGTATACATTGTCTGTGCTGTGCATCTAAAGCAGGTCTGTGTGGGTGCGCACAACAATTTTGAAGGAGGAGAAAAAGATTTAAAATAAAAATACGTATCTACTACAATAGTAAATGTACACAATAATGATAGTAAAGGGAAGCACTGGGGAAAGGAGTGGAAAGATGATGGGCACCAGAGCGAGAGAGGATCATCAGGAGCCGGATGGCAATTCAGTAAGGCAAAATCAACCAGATCACCACTGTCTATGTTTTATGGGTAATAAAATGAACTCGGTCTGTTATTTACCATGATTAGGTCTTTAGCAGCTAAATACTTGGAATAGTTGCTCACTGTAACTATCTGCTATTTGTACAGTGGTGTGATCAGAGCTTGCTTTCTGAAAACAACTGCCTGCAGCTGCTGCTCCTGGAAACATTGCTGATGAGTGAACTTAAACACTGAAAAGCTGTGGGCCCTAAAACCAATGACACTGAGCTGAAAGACCCAGAAAATGCTGGTAAAAGATGAGGGGAATGACAGAGTTGGGCCATAATTTTGTTACGGCCACCTTTCACATCCAAGTTAAACTGTAATTTGGTAACTGCATTCTTTAAAAGAGGAATAGAAGCATTTTATTTATGTCATTCAAGCATGTTTTGTGTTGACAGTCAATGTCTGTGACAGCATTTGATTTGTAAAATATGCTTGCTTAACCTGTTCAGCTTTAAGATGAATCTGAGATAAACTGCACATTCAAATCAAGTATATCAGTGCATTCCTGGTATGTATG
This sequence comes from Heterochromis multidens, assembly GCA_015108495.1. NCBI lineage: Eukaryota > Metazoa > Chordata > Actinopteri > Cichliformes > Cichlidae > Heterochromis > Heterochromis multidens. Next base: position 1,768 of record VUQS01000613.1, on the reverse strand, counting down.
CATACTTCTCCCACAGTGTCCACGAAACAAACACAAGCTTGCAAACAGAAGAGACAACTGAATGAGAATGAAGAGAAAAATTCCACATTTATTGATGGTGGCATTCAATTGATCTGGAATCAGGCTGGGTAATTGCACTTTCCTTTTATGTTGGGTTTGGACTCTGAGACCAAGGAGGATTACTCCGCCTCCAGCAGACACCCACACTTGGAAGGCTCACATGCAGCATTTAAAAGGAAAAAATAACTCAGTAATAACACTGCTGTTCTTTCAACTGCACTTGCTCAGGGAAAAAAGCAATGCCATTGAAGGTGGGAGGATTTATCAGTGCTGAATTTCTTTGTAAAGTTTCTACCTTCTTCCTCACTGGACAGAAGTTCATTCACAAAGATATCCTGTCACTTGCATTTACTGAGCAACCATGCAGGTCAGACTTTAGTCCAGATTCTCTTCTGTATCATTGTGGTGCTTGCATTTCAAGTTTAGGATATGCAAAAGTTGTAGAGATCCAGCTGAGCTCAAATATCCTGACAAAGTCTGCCCCCATCTCCTCATGATACTGCATTATTTAAGCTAGCTACAAAAAGACAAATGTGTCAAAGAACAAAACGTGTTCTTGCTCAAAAGTAATTACGTTCACACCCCTAGTACCACAGTAGTTATTATATAATGATATCAACATTCATAATATATAAACAGCATATCTGGAAACCTGATTAAGACTCTTAATTAGAAAAGTTAAAGTCATTAGTTTTTCCAGTTGCCCCAATTAATGTAGAAGTTGAGGATGGCTTATTTCCAGTCCTAATCATAATAAAAGCAGTGATTAGAACTGGTCCATTTTGCAAAAGGCCAGCCTTCCCCCCAAGTCATCAGAAGCCATCAATCATATCAGCCATGATTGATGTGGTTGTTTACAATATAATAAAATTATGAATGTGGCAATGATGCCAGGATGTACAGGACAGGCTAATATATCGAATCAAACAAGTAAAAATATAAGCAACAAAAATGCTACCTAAACATGTAACAAAATCAGAACCCATGTAATAATAAACTATGGTGATTGTTGAAATACCAGATGGATCATGAGAAAGTTTGAAGATGATTTTGTCAGATGATAATGCCATTTCTGTTATCGGGAAGGAGGAAAGGCCCAGTATGAACTGCATGAGAGGTAACCAATTGTTTTCATATACAGTGGTGTGAAAAAGTATTTGCCCCCTTCCTAATTTCTTAGTTTTTTGCATATTTGTCACACTTACATGTTTCAGATCATCAAACTAATTTTCATATTAGACAAAGATAACCTGAGTCAATACAAAGTGCAGTTTTTAAATGATGATCTCATTTATTAAGGGAAAAAAGTTATCCAAACCTACCTGCCCTGTGTGAAAAAGTAATTGCCCCCTAAACCTAATAATTGGTTGTTCCACCCTTGGCAGCAAGAACTGCAATCAAGTGTTTGTGATAACTGGCAATGAGTCTTTCACATCACTGTGGAGGAATTTTGGCCCACTCTTCTTTGCAGAATTGTTTTATTTCAGCCACATTAGAGGGTTTTACAGCATGAACGGCCTGTTTAAGATCATGTCAAAGCATCTCAGTCTGATTTAAGTCCAGACTTGGACTAGGCTCATCCAAAACCTTCATTTTGGTTTCATTTTGGGTTTTTTTTAGCCATTCAGAGGTGGACTTGCTGGTGTGTTTCAAATCATTGTCCTGCTGTATAACCCAAGTGCTTTTGAGCTTCAGGACATGAACTGAT
>VUQS01000610.1:0-21057 GCA_015108495.1 Heterochromis multidens | reverse complement strand
AATGGCTTTTTTTAAAATTATTTTTCCATAGATTAGTTTAAATGTGATAATAACATTAGAATTCATGTAAACAAATGATTTCTTGTCTTTAAAGTTTGAAATAAATTTCACCCTGGATTTGACTGTTTCATTGGTTTTTATCTTAGTTTATTATTGAAAGCAACAGTACTTTTTCAACTTTACACCATAAGGGGGCAGTAAATAGTCACAAGTCCTACAACATTGAGGTAATATGGCAGCAATTTACACCTTATATTACTTTTGTTGAATAATGGCAACACAGTTAATGCTTATGTATTTCAGATTGCTGTAGCTTCCTACACCATCAAAATATATTTAGACATATGACCTTTCTATGATCCATAACTGTGGGTGGGACTATAAACGCTCTTCAATAGATGAAGCCTTCGTCACAGTGCTGTGGCAATGCAGTCATTGTGGGTTTTTTGGGTTGAACACTGTGTTTTCTAATATAGTGCTCTGATTTGTAATGAACCACTAAAGGGATATTAAGCACGCTACACTTCACTTGATAATTTAAGTGTTATATGCTGTATGTTACAGCACTTAAACAACTGGTTGCCCCTGTGGCTTGATGTATGGTAGTAATTACACTAACGCATGAACACAGAGCAGTTCAGACTGAACTTAATACATCTCCTTTCTCTATCTCCCGGGATCTGCTGACAGCTGCTGTGAGTCTTGTTTTGTCAATATCGGACTCTATTTTAAGCTTCTCTAAATGTGCAATGACCTTGAAAAAGCCTCTTTTTACCTCTCAGACGGACTGCCAGGAAGTGCGTGTGGCTGGGGTTAGAGGCTTTGCTGCTAGTGTTTGATATGTTAGTGTGTGAAAGTGTTACTGTAGCAACAGTGAAAAGAGGGTGATTGAATGGTCAAGGCTTCAGAGCGTCCCCCTCTCAGGGAGTTTCACTGAAAGGACATGAGCAAGGCAGGGGCTGGGCAGATGGGTGGACTGGTTGTGGGTGGGTCATCGGATGTCATCATACATGTACAATATACAGTATGATGTAAGAAAAAAAAAAGGTCTATGGGCAAATTAAAGTTGCAGATATGTTATAATTATGGATGGATGCTCCTTCCCCTAGTGCACATAATCATTTGATATTAGTTACCAATGGCTCTTCACTGTGAAAAGGATTACAACCAGTCAGGAAACAAAGCTCAGTAGGAGCTGAACACTGATCACACATTGGGGATAAGTGGGCTTAAGAGAAGCTACAGTAAATGGGCTGCAATAACCCAGACACTTACGTGTGTCATACCTGACAGATGTAGCTGATCACAATGTGTAGTTTACTCTGGAGTGTGCTAAAGGCTGTCTAATGTTGTGCGCTGCTGTGGCTTACTAGACTGCTGCCAGCAAACAGTGCTGCATTCAGAAGTCAGTAATCTATACTCACACTGCAGTTATTAAATGATTACATCAGGGATCACACCACACTGTATGATTAATTAACCTTGACTGATGCTTTGTAAAGCCGGATCCAGCAGAGCAAGTATGCCCACTGCTCTGCATGTACATACACATACGTATGAGATTGTTTAAAGCACCACTGGAGTCTGGTAATACTCACTCAGGGTTACTGTAGTGCAACAAAGCCTTGCTCTCTGCAGACAAATATAGGATCAGTCCCCAGGACCTTTATTAGCCGCTGTCCAAACATCAGGAGTCTGAGTTTTGCCTCCTAAACTGACAGCTTGCTTCTTTCTGCATCTCTTTGATCATTCACAAATATGCTTTGGACACAGCAGCGTTTGACAAAATCATCATGCCAACCACCAGGTCAAATGGTGTGCACATACTGTGTGGTTCAAAGGGGAGCTGACTCAGGAAGGGGCTGGGTTGCTTGGCTTCAGTCCCCTGCTTCCTCCTCTATGCTCAAATGAACAGCACAATATTGTTGCAACCTGCAAGATAGCCCATGAATAAAACATAACCACTGTATTAGTGCTTAAAGACATCTTTTCATTTTCAGTTTGAACCGTATATTGAAGTTTATATGCATATAGAAAAGCAGAAGATTAATAACAACTTTTCTCTGCTGGTTACCCTTTTAGCACACTGGCACATACACAAGTACAGAAGCAATTATGCTGTACATCAGTGCACAACCACATACACACACATGCACACCACAGTTCGGCCCCTTCAAGACATTCCCAGAGAAACCCTCAAGCATGAACAGTGTATATTTTCAATAGTTTTTTATTAATATGTGCTGATACAGGGTCGCTTTGACCTGCAATGATGGAAACACTCACAGAAAATCATCCCCTTTGGCCCAAACAGCTATCAAAGCAATGACTGTGAGAAAACAAAAATCAAATAAGACAAATGAACATGATTCCTAAAAGAAAACCAGAGTGTTATAGTTACCTCAGTTTACAAATGTCTCAGCAGTACATATTAAATTATCCATTTCATAGAAAAATCACAGAAAGCTCTAGATATGGTGTTATATGTAGAACCCCACATGGCACAATGTCAGTGCTCATTCTGTCATACAGCCTGCTATTTAAAAACCACTAGCACCCAATGATTTACCTCCTTAATGTTAAGCATTTCAGGGATGTGTAATACTGACCAAGTTCCACTGTACTGAGCTAATTAATATAACCCTCAGTTGATAATCAGGATATGCCATCCATAACCACTGAAGCCAGATATTATACCTCTGATGATAGACACCACACGGGGATGAATTTTTTGGCTTGTCCCATGGATGATCATGGATTGAGATTACTACAGCCATGGACAGGCATGTGTGGGAACAGTTCAGCTCCTCCCCAGCCTCAAGGAAGAAAGAAAAAGACAGATTCAGCCTGCTCCAGCTCTGTCAATGTGCTAAAAGCAATTGTTTAAATTTTGAACCTTATAATCTCTACATGTTTAATCATTTGGAGAACCCCATGTCATCCAGGAGCCCCTGGTGTTGCTGGTACCACACTGTGTATTAAAGATCGCAACTTTCCCGAAATGCTGGCATGGCTCCGTAGACACATACTCAACACAAAAGTCAAAGAGCAAAATCTTCATCATTGTTGTGTTTATCTAATACCTTTAAAGGATCTTAGTAGCTACCTTAAAGGTACTTTATAGGAGTCATGTGGACAAGTAACGAAATCAATAACAAAATAGTACTACTTTATCATTTGTTTATATTTGCTCTTTAAAAATCTCTTTAGGAAAATCATGGTACATTTGCAGGCACTGTAAAAATCGTGCTTTAATTGGCTGATGCGGCAGTGGTTTCATTTTCACATTTTTTTTTAAGGAAGCATCTATTAGATCAAACAATCACATCATCTTTCTTTCCTTTACAGGCAGATTTGTTTTATGAATGAACTTGAGATCTGACATGCCAGCTTGATCAATTTAAACCATAAAGTAATAACTTCTGGTCTGCAAACCACCATCAGAAAGCAATCTGATACAAAGTAGCACATCCATCTTCTTATCTCCAGATACACTCCTGCACAACCTCACTGCAAACCCCTCTCACCAGCCGTCCCTCCCTCTCTCACCGCCTATGGCTATGTATTTGTGACATCTGTGACATCTCTGCTGATGCTGTCCCTCCTCCGTCCTCCTCTCAGGCCAGTCTTTGCAGACATAATAACCCTCTGCTCCTCTGGCGCTGTTGAATTCACACACCACTGTCCTGCCGCTTCCGAACTGCCCTCCTGGTGTGATATGGTCCACACAAAAATGTCTGTGAGTGAATGGGTCAACTGTGAGTGAACAGACTGCAGTCCTGCTGGGACCACTGTCTAATGATAGACTGAACAATGGCACAGCTCACTCTCTGCTGACACTAAGCTGCAGGGGTGAAACAGCACTGTGTCAAAGGTTGGGCATCCAACCTTTTAAACAACTCCCTACATACTGTAACCACTAAAGCTCACACGTCAGGCCTGCCACTGGCATGGAAGGTTTGCAAATCGAGACAGAAAGTAAGAGAATGGAGGTGAGCGAGAGTGAGTTCACAACAATAAATTAGTACCCACGGTGTTATTATTGTAATCAGAGGTTTGAAGGGCTTTGAATGGTGGAGAAACTCCCATCATGAGAGCCTCCGTCCGACAGCGTGGGCCGCAAACCTTCTCCTGTATAATCACCATCATTTACAGCAGTGCAGCCCTCCACTGTTTATTGAGATATTAATCTGGGATAAACAAAGCTTTTGACAAAACAAATTAACACTCTCAAAGAAGTGCTCCACTAATGGAGTCCACTGAGATTGATATTAAAATGTGGATGAGTTGGGGGTGGGGGGGTGGAGAAGCAGGCCCAAGGTGACGCACATTCCTCCTCGCAAAGGGAGTGTCTGTCTAAACAGCGTTTCTCCCTGGGGCGAGTCCCAGCTGAACACTAGAGATCAGCATCAGCAAGTTATGTCAAATACAATGAGAGCAGGATGGAGTTAATGATGATGGTGTTGAAAACAATGAGGATAAGGATAATGATGGCCATCTTGAGATTCCCATTAACACTTCCACCCTGGAGTGAACTGTTTTATCTTCAGTCTTGCTTGTTAAAATACATTCAAGTTGTCCTCAGTTGACCAGTGAGTGCTACCTTGGTACGGAGCACCACCACTAAGCCATAAGATCTGTGCTTCACTTGTCCAGCGCTGCAGCAGAGCAGAACACGTGCATATTGTCTCTTCATTTGTAAACCGACAGCTCTAAAGCTACAAATCCAAGCGACGTATCATCAAACCAGTATTGCACATGTTCCCCCTATGGCTCAAGTGATGATACCACAACCTTTCCCTTTGAGCCTCATCACGATCTGTGGCCTGTACAATGTTACTTACACAAATGATCAGAATAGCAAGGAAAAATGGTGGCAAATCCTTGTAATCCCTCTCCCTTATCTGTCTTTAACCCTCTCTCTCTCTCTCTCTCTCTTCCAGCCCCAGGAGCCACAGCTAAAAAGCTGTCCTTTGGGTTCTCTTAGAAGTGGGACACTCAGGCCCTAGCCAAATGTCACACTGCAGTAGATGCATCTATTTTCTGCTCACATCGTATCCACACATCACACTCTTTTGTAGCTGCAGGTTTGGGAGGCAATAGTTAAAGAGTGCCATGAATAAATCAATGTAAATAAGTATTCCATATATATAATCTGATAAATAAACCATAACAAATACTTTTAAATAAAGGGTAAAAGAAAGCAAACTCTTTTTTTTAAAAGGTCAAATAGACTTCAGCCAGATGAAAAGAGTCTCACAAGTGGCTCTCCCTTGACAGCTCATTTTGCTTGCATAAGGTGGCATATTGGAAACATGTTCCTCACGATCGGTCAACCCTGCTTGTCATTTTCATGCTATAGTGTTACCTCTTGTCTCTCGAGGCAGTCTGAATTTTCCTGTCCTCCTTGTACCTGAACACAGCGGTAAGAGCAACTTCCATTTGAGGCAGAAAAGTAATGGCAGCTCTCTGAGATGAGTATCCCTCCTTCTCTGATGTGCATTCAAGTCAAGTCACAAAAATAGCCTTTCAAATGTGTACACACACACACACACACACACACACTCACAAACCAGACACTTATCACACACACCCAGACTCTCGGATACATTCGTACTCACACACATGCACACAGGAAAATAAGGAGTTGTCACATTAGGTTCTGGAGTAATGCTGAAACTATCTTTAAGAAACAGCAAAATGCAATATTCTCTGAAAGCAAATCATTATCGTACATGCTAAAACCCAGTTGTTAAAAGTACGTAATCTGGTTATATCTTCCAAATAATACAAGAACAAACCAAATCACTTTATGGATGCTGTCGTTCACCCACAATGCTTTATCGTGCTTGTGAGGCACAGAATGACATTTGACAACATCTATCTCGCTTGCCCCGCACCTCCCACTCCCACTGCCTTTGCCAATTCCACCCAGGGAATGTCAAAGGTCAAACATTAACAACATGTAATGGATTATATCACATAAAAATTGTGCCAGGATTTTTTTTTGTTCCATTTTTCATTTGTATAAATAAAACCTATTACACATCTTAATCTCTCTCTCTCTACCTCTGCCTTTCTCTCTCGTTTTGATCACTAGGGAATTTCACTAAGTGAAACACTATAGGGCCACAGAAGAGTGAGAGAGTGAGAGATCAAGCAATGGGGGAGAGAGATAGAGTGTATCATTCAGGTCACAAACTCCAAAACATTTTATTTTTTTCTTTTATCAGTTTGTTGCAGTACAAGAAGTCATTTCTCATAGTATTTATTACTTTTTGTTGCTTTTGATCATCTGGTGTCTCTATTTACATAGTAGGAATAAAGTAGATTCATGTGTTGTTCCTATGTACACGGTTATACCAATTGGTCGGCCAGTGCGTTTGTGACGTTTACAGTCTTGCTTGTCACAACATCACACAGGAATCAAGTCCACTTCAACTGGCTAGGCTCTAACAGCAAAGTACAAGGGGAGGGAGGCAACACCAATCCGCACTCGCAGCCCCTCGAGGATGTAGACCAAGTCAACAAATTGAATACTCTGTTCAAAACAACAGCAAGACAGTCATTTAACTTTTCAAAATGCCTAAACCAAACGACCGGAGAGAACAGTGGAGAGGATTGGCCAGTCTTAAGGGTGCAGGCTCTCCTGTTCTGGAGGGGTGGTGCAGCGCCTCCTCAGTCTTCACCTCTACTCCACCGCTGTACAGAGTTGTCAATTCACAGCATGAAAAATGAAGGCAGCTACCCTAAATCAGCTCCCCCTGCCTGCCTGGAACAAAAGCTCTTGCTCCCTTTTACTTAGATGGAGTACTGTTTTTACTTTTGATGTTCAGTAATGAGCACTTGTAGATGGGTGAAAGTATATATGTGTGCTTGAGTTTGCCTTGTGAATGTTCTAGTTTCTGTTCTGGCTCAATAAAAGATATTTTTGGCAACAATGAAGAGCTTTCTGTGTGACATATTTTAGGTTATAATAGTGTACTATATTCCCTGTCTCCACAGCTAACTACTCCTATCAAATGATGACTCGAAAAAGACCTATGGATGGTAAGAAAGGGAAATGAGATAAAATATAAAATGATATCGCCATCTCCGGAGGCAGGTTTGAAGAGAAATTACATTAAAAAAAAGAACTTTAACAAAGTTTTAAAGTTTTGAAAAATCCAAAAGTAAAGGGGCTGGGTTGGTACATTCAGAGTGCTGGACTTGGCCTTAGGTACCAGAGGAACTGGGGACGACTTGGGTTAGTCAGAGCCGATGAACACTCTGGAAAAACACCCATTCCTCATCTCCATAAGACTGGGGAGGGTTGAAGATAAAGCCTGCATCTGCAGAGTCAGCCATGTATCCCCCAAAAAGTCAATTTGTTTGCTCATATGTTAGTTAAATAAAAGTCAAGACAAAGAAAGGCAACCAAACAAGCAGAAAGTGGAGAGACCCGAGAGAGAGAGATGGGCTAGGAGGAGGCTCTGGCCATCACATTAGTCCCAAACTTCCTCTTTAAGCACCAGTCACAGGCTGGTGACCAGCTGCATCTGTCCATCACCCTCACTGTGGACAGGCTCCTGGGCCTGATGTCCCTCCCCACTCGGTCTCCGGGGTGGGGCCTGATAGAAGGTCTGCATTGGGGCCCCACGAGAGCCCAGGGCGGGCCTCCCGGAGCTGTAGTACAGCTCCTCTGGGGGCTGAGCCGAGCGGGGCACCACCTCCAGGGGCTCAGGACTGCTGTCAGGGTATGGTGAGTCTCGCAGGTTGGTGATGCTGGTGTACAGGGAGTCATGGGCAGGAGAATCAGGTGCTCTGTTGCCTCCCTGCCCACCAGCACTCTGGCCACTGTGGCCACTGTGGCCCAGGCTCTCTGTGAGGTCAGCCGTGTAGCTCTCCGACTCCTCTGGATCGCTCTGATATAGGACTGACTGGGCACGCTGTAGCAACAGGGGCTCCTCCAGAGCTTTATAAAGCAGCTCTACATCCTGTGGCGTACGCTGCCGCCCCTCTCTCATAAAGTCCTCCTCTTCATCCATGCTTGCAGATTGGTCTGGCCCAGCTGCTGTTCCCCGACCAACCCCACCGTGAGGATGTCCCCTGGCCAGGCTTCCATACACTCTGTCCCCTACTTCACCTCCACCTCCTCCACTTCCTACTCCAACACCACCTCTCAAGTTGTTGTGCACAAGCTCAGAGATGATCATTTTCTCAAATGCTGCAGCATCAGAGAGGTTTCTTCTGACGCCTCCGCCTCCCAGAGCTTCTGAGCTGCGGGGATTAAAAATGGGTGGGGGAGTTTCTCCACTCCCACCACTTAGGAAGTCACAGCTGCCCCCACCTCCACCTGCTGGGCCACCACGCAGGGAGTAACTGTTGTTGAAGTTACCATTCAAAGGCAGGGTTTCCATTCCACAGGGGTCACGGGGCTTAGATAATGTAGTCTCTGGACCCAAACATATACAGAGGGTTTTTGTATTATTATTATTATTATTATTATTAATATCATTATTATTATTATTATTATTATCATTATTATTATTATTATTATTATTATACACTGAGAATCAAATGCTAGTAAGAGAAGAAAATGTTCATTATACTTACTTGGGTCTCGAAAGGTTCCTGTGCAGAGACAGTCATGTGGGGTGAATAAAATAAAAGGCAGTATTAAGTAAGTGTTCTTCACTGATGCAACTGACTTGTTTTCAAAACATTTCCAAAAGGGAAACATAGATGGTAGAAGAAAGCATTCTTGTTAATCCATCCCCTTCCCCCTCGCGGCATCTCTCTCTCTCACCTCCAACCTACTCTTGCCAAACACTCAAACACATACACAGTCACATTACCTCTGATTTATGCAGACTTAGTCCAGTTTTTGACACCTTCCTTCAACATTTACCGTACATCTAAGTTCAAGAAAAATATTCTGGATATTTATTTAGTATTGTCAGTGATACCTGGATACATACATAATTCATACAAAACCTTGTACAGTAGCAGTAATGTTTATTTTATGAATTCCTTTCCACACACCAAAGAAGTTGTGCTTTTTCCCCCCTCCAAAATCACTATCTCAGCAAAGCAAAAGCCACACCAAAAAGTGAGAAGCATGTTCATTTTTAAAATTTAATGTGTAGTACGACTTTAATCAACGTTCTTCTTCGATGGTGGTGTGGGTAATTAGACATTCTAATGAAGTGTTCTCCCTCTCCTCTACCACTCTCTTCTAAAAATGACTTGGCTGCCAGGCCTGTGGCCATCAGGCTTGACGTATTGTGCAGAGAGGCTTTAAAATATTTAACAGAAACGCCGCCTTAAATTTCAGTCCTCAGACACTTAGGCTGATACTCTGCGGGTGCGCAGGAAACAGCTACACACAGTAATACTTCTCAGTTACCAAGTGAATATTGGTACTATAGTGGAGCAATTAACAAGACGTGTCTTATTCTGCTGCTACCAGCATTCAAAGAGCCAAGCTAGAACACTGCAATGCAATAACACAGCTATTAGGCTGAGTCCCACTCTGAAACAGAAGCAAGGACGTAAATACGCAGATACCTGAACAACCTACTTCCAGATGGACTGTACATTACCACCGAGCTGTCTGTTCGCCTTCAACAGCCAGCATGCTTTAAGCCGACTTTTTCTGACTGGAAAGAGAAAACCATCCTAAAGATTTCTGGCAGTCACAGCTGTAGCTAAACTTCTAATCAATTTGTGGCTGTTCTCATGAAGATTCAAGATCTGACCAGATGGCTGGTTAGGCTGTAGGCACTGTTTGGCTCTGTTCTGCTCAGCCTAGTGAATCTGTCTGACAGCTACATAGTCTAGAAAAAAAAAATATACACACACGCACGCACACACTGAATGTATATACCATGCCAAACTACTGACAGAGTAACAGACAGAAGGACAGCAAGCTGAGCACATACTGTATATATACACACACACACACACACTGACAAGACTGCACACACAGACTGAAGTGTTCATGAGGAGCTAACCAGTAGAGTTGAAGACACCAGGTGAGGGTGGTGTGAAGCTTTCAGCCAGCAGAGTATTGTAAGGAGAGGTGCCAGAGCGAGTCTGTAACACTGGGTTTGTCAGAAGGTGGTTCCCCATGGTTGCTGTAAGACACAAACATTTAAAGTATAAACATCATCATAAACATAATCGAAAATTTGCCCCAAATGTATGCAAAGTAAGCACGGAAACATGGCACACAATAGGTGTGACATTCTGAAATACACATTTCCAGACTCTAATAAGATCTAGAATCATGAAAATATTTACTGTTTATTCAGATGGGGCTATTTTTGTTATGCCAGTGCTTTATGGAGTAATGCATTTCACAGTGTTCTCCACTGTGTTCATGCCTGCTGATTGTAACCTTTGAGTAAAAATACAATTGCAGGGGAAAGGTACTGTTTAGAGCGTTGCTATTCATTTTTTCCATCTGACAATGCAGTCAGATGGGAGAGACTAGTAATGCATGCCATTATTATAAGGGTGCAGCCATTGAAACAGTTAATTTCACAGTGAAACGTGAATGCCACTACAAGACAAATATAATTCAAAGAAATGGCACACTGAGAATGTTGTATAAAGCCCATGTATGGCTCCGGCCTGAGGCAACTCGAACAGAAATGCCATGAAATTAAAAATAGGACAGCATGACGGAGAGTCGTCCAAGGCAAAGTGCAACCTTCAGGTCTCCTGCAACCCGTTCATCACACAGAAAGGGAGCAGGGAATTCTAAAAAAGTAAAATATGCACTCACACACAGCTATTTATTTGTCATTTCCCCTCCTCTTACACTTCCTCTGTCCATCTTTCTGGCATGCCACACAAACCCCTCTCTCTTTATTCTCTGGCTTGCTTTGCTGTGTTAAACCACATTTTCTCAGTTCCTCGTGCCAGTTATTTTTTTTTTGTCCAAACACCACCAAATTAGTTGGGATTAGTTGCCTGTGTGCACCACATAGGAATATCCTGTAGAAAATTAAAGAAACCAGCTTTAAGTGTGGAGAAAAAGTAGGGCAAGGGAAATCATATGAGGTTCTGTGTGTGTATGTGTGTATACTGCAGGCCTTTTTTCCCTGGACCGATTACTATTGTCAGGAAGAGATTGTGGTTCATAGAGAAGTGAAGTGGGGAAATCAAAGAGATCTGAGATGCCAGTGATAACAACGCAGCATCTCTCCTCCAGATTCTGCCTTTTTAATTACTCCTCCATGATAGCGCCTTATTCTACATCTCTCTTTTTGTCTCCCGTGCTCCCTTTTGTCTTCTGCTTTCTGCCAAACTTTTCAGAGAAGCACAGAAAATAAAGGCTTCACAGCACAGTTGTTTGTGTTTGACAGTGCACCATGGAGTGATCCATATAGTGTGTCTCCTCCAGGCCTGGTGATTGCTCTGTCGTGACGAAAAGCCCCAGAAAGCGACCCACCCAACACACACACATACACCTTTCATCCATTCAGCTCACTCATAGCACACCTCTTCCTCACCCCCTGCCTTGCTCCTGTCACTCTCCTCAATTAGAATAATTACCCCCTGTTCGCTCACACGCTAATCAGTTCATTAAAAACAAAATGGATGAAATTAGCATAGAGAGTGACGGCTGATTTAGCAACTGCCTCTGTGTCATGATCAACACCCCACCCCCTCCCCAAACCAATCTTGAACCTGAGCCAACCTTGATCGTCTCAGTGTCACTGATTGCTGCGGCAGTGACGCCACCAGTTGCTTAGGCTGAGACAATCAGTGACTCCACACATACTTTTTTACTTCTTCAAGTCTTAAATATTTGATCTTGCCCAATCGTGTGCTGTGTGGAGTTCAGAGGGGGTTGCATACATCACTGTATTCAGGGAAAGAGTGTACTGATGTGTATCTGGATGTAATCGATCTCATGGAATAGCTAAAAGAGTTGAAAACTGGAACAGAGATATCAAGATTTCTGTGTATTCTTTTTTTTTTGTGGGAAATATATTTTAAAAAGGAGGAACAGCATACCTATATATGTAGGAAAACACACAATGTGGGAGCATGAGTGCTACACTTAGTCTAAAAAAAACCTTGACACAGTAAGTGATTTGCCTAATTTTCTGTAAATTTTCTAATCTGAAAAACTGTAAGTTACAAAGTAAAATGAAAAAAAAAAGAAAAACACAAATGTCTCTCTGCTGTTTAGTGGTAATAATTTACTAGGAATGTCTTCACAACCATTTCGCATGGCATGGGGAAGAGAAATAATTCTGGACAATATCTGTTGTAGTCAAGTGCCTTCACTGCCTCTTTTTTCCTTTTAATTGATTACGCATAAATCTGCTTAATTAGCTCATCTGAGAGATTCATGCAGGATCATGAACTCACTTAGACCAACTTAACACATATTCACAAAATATAGCAGCTGAGCTTCATATACTGTAGGTCTGCAGCTGCTAAGTGCTTTTACTGACAAGCAGCTGCCACTGCACTGAAAACCATCCACCAACCAGCCTTTAACCATTACGTTTTTCAGTTTAAACTGTTGCTGCTAGTGACTGATATTTGCTGGCTGGCCCAAAAGCTAAAAGGCAAATGGTATCAAAAGTTGATCTTAATACACTCAGAATATAAACAGGTATTTCATTATTCACTATATTATTTTATGTCGTATTCAACACAGAATAACAATGTTTTGCCTTGGCTCTGTCCACTCTACCCCCTTTCTTTATTTCCTTTGTTCAATTATGTAAATCTGTATTTGCATCACGTGTTTATGAGAATTTGAATGCGTATAATTTAATGGAGGGAGAAATATAGCGAGAGGGAGGTCTCACCACGGTTGAGTGTAGGGGTGCTGTTGATATCTCCCGCCATGAAAGAAGATTCCGTCTGCTTCCGAACCGTGTCGTTCCACATCCTGCGGATCCGACTCTGGAAGAGGAAGCAGGGTGCAGTGAGTGGCAGTAAACACACAACAAGTTAAATATAGAAACACGGCGGGTAGACTTTGTAACTCAGTGGGGCAGCTGTAATCAAAACTGTGGGGCTCGCTCTAATCTGCAAAGAACAATAGGCAAACACGCCAGACAAAGAGACTGAGGCGTCGAGTAAAGAGAAACACAGCTTTGTCATGTTATCGTGATGGGGGCTAACAAGCTTGAGATTTGTAAGACATGACTGTAGTAGCCGGCATAATTGTTGTTTGGAAGGGTTATTACATTTTGAAAAAGCTTGTTTGCTGATTGTGAGCAATAATTGTCAGTGTTTGTGTATGTGTCTGTGCAGTTGCGCATATGCCAGCATCGACAGTATTTTCTGATAACTTGTATGATGCCTGTGTCTATATATACACCACGTGGACAACAAAGGATATCTTTATAAATGAGTCATCTACCCTCCCAAGCACACGGCTTGGAGTAATGGTTGGAAAAATTGTCAAACATAAAGAAAATATAAAGATTAAATTTTCACAGCAGAGGTAAGAGTAAGCTGAATGATTAGATCACCATTCACATGTCATAAATCATGATGTAACACACTTTAAATCTGGTCTGTCACTGAGGGAAAAATGTATTGAAACACTGCTGCTGCACCTTTGACTTAGGCTGTGGGCTGACAAGTAAGTTAAATAACTAAATTCAAGAGCATTTAGTAATCAGTGAGTCACTGGTATTGATGAGCAATCAAATCCCAGCAGATGCTCATTTTGTACTTCATAATCTTACATAAGAGACCTTTTAAAGAGGGAGAAAATGTAGCTGCAGAGTGAGAAAATATACTTAATTTTGAAAAGATCTGCTTTGTTTTTACATCATTTTTTGACAAAAAACAGGACAAAAAAATAGATTCAAGAAAAAACATTTTTCATTTTGTTCCACTGAAACAATCATCTTGCTGCACAGGCTGATTTACTTATTTGTTCTTAGAAAAACAGCATTTTAAAACTCAGCGGTGTTTTCACTGATAATACGTTTGTGAGTATTCGTGTGTGGGTCTGTGCTGCATGCACCTGTCTGTGGGCTGCTGCATGGCGAGCTTGGCTGCCACTGTAGTAGCGGTTGTTGGCACGGAGGCCTGAGTTCTTCAAGGAACCGTGGGAGCTGTTGGTAGAGGTGCGGCTGCAGCAATAGGAGTGACGCAGGCATTTACTGTACTCCTTATGGACCTGTAAAAAAAAATAATACCACCGGCACAGTGGGCAGATTTTAAAGTCACTCATAAACACAAACACTTAGTTTCTATAGGCTGAACTGAACGTGGAGCAACAGAGCCTTTTATCGCACAGCCGAAGCTAAATCTACCAAATGCAATAGCTCTGAACATGTCTGCTGAATTTCAATCAGACTGGCACATCCATCCATTCATCTACACAACATTTCAGCTGCTTGGTCATAATTAAGTCAATTTATAAAAAGTAACTTTAAGAATTAGCTTGGAACTGGTTACCTTCTTCTGCAGGGCACAGTGGAAGATAAAGATGAACATGCCCTGGAAGGCATTGAAGGTAGTGAAAAGGTAGGCCATGATAACTGTATTCTCATTAATGAAGAGGAGGCCAAAGGCCCATGTCAATCCAAGTAGGAAGAGCAGAGTAATGGCCCCTAGAGCCCATGACCTGACGGAAGTGGAGAAGGAGGTGTTCACTAACAAGGAGTTGATGCACAGATAACCTAAGTGAATTTTGGATGTATTTTTCGTGAAAAATAAAGATGTGTGAGTCTCACTGAATAATTTAAACTCACTTAATATTATCCAGGCGGCTGGAGTCAGGTTTGAGTGCTGAGGAGTTGCGGATCATCTTGTGCAAAGTGATCATGAGAAAAATGAGGTTGAGCTAAGGAAAGAAGATAGGAAGGAATAAATAATGTGCAGTGAACACTCTACTCCAAAATTACTGATTTTATATAGTTAATAACATCACAAAATTGCATTCTGGTGAAATACTTATGACTGTGGGATATCAAAATATGGAGACTAGTAATACTGCTTGACAGTAAAGCTAATACCATAATAACAAATGAAACAGGTCCAATGAAGCTCCAGATGAAGTAGTTATCCACTCGCAGCCAGCATCTGGAGTGGCACAGAGGAGAAGAGTGAGTTATACACAACTAAACCAACAAACAACCATAGACTCACACTGAGCTCATGCACATGAATACACACACTATTTCTCTGTCTCAGCGGATTATCTTATGAAGGCTAATCATCAGGCTTTGGCTAAGTGTGTTCAGAGAACCCAGTCTGTGGGGAGGTGCAAGAGCCCTTCACACAGCACTGCATATTACATTTCCATCTGGGGGAATAGCATAATCCTGCTTCTCAATCTGCAGGTGCAAAAGGCCTGTATTCACACGTACGCTTTCTTGGTCCCATAGCTCCTGTAGTCTATGGCTGCAGAGATGCCCACCACCAGTGCGGGGAAGCAGTAGCCGCACAGATAGTAGTACTTTTTGCGGGAGTACTCGCTCTCAAAGACCTCCACCAGCATGAGATAGAGTTGCACACCCTCCAGACACATCCAGGAGAAGGCAGCCAAGAAGAAGAAATGCAGAAGGCCAGCAAAGATGGGACAGGCAATCTGAGGGTGGCAGCCATGGAGAGAGCAGAGAGAGGAAGAAGAATAGGAAGGAGAGGGAAAATATGAAGATGGAGGAGGAGAAACAGTTAAGATTAGGGCATATAACTGAGTGAAAACCACAAGAGGATAGAACAGAGTTACTATCTGGTAGTAGTGCTGGACATTGACAGGGAAAAAATGAAAAGTTGCCTCCTGGGTCACAGGCTCTGTGCATATTATTGAGTGGTAATTCATTACTCAGTGCAGTAAATGTTTTATAGAGTAACATAATGACACAGTGCCTCAATTTCTGCTTCACAGTCATTCAATAAAAAAAACTTAAAAAGTCGCCTGTGTTGTGCATAATGCCATTTTCAAACTGGAATACATAAAAGCTAACTAGATATTGTGATTTACTTTTATTATGGAAATAGACACATCAACTAAGCTTTAAAGGAGGGCATGTAATACAAAAGTAATAGCACTTTAAAAAAATAATAGTGGTAAAAATACTTTATATCCAAGAATACAAGAAAACCTCTATCGATAGAAAGTAATCGTTTGCTTGGCTACCAACTCACATGGTATTCCGTCTTGTCGATGCCGATGAGGAAGAGCAGCTCTGCGATGAAGAGGTTGATGCAGAGATTTTTGTGGATGGTGTTGCGGTCAGTCTGCAGTCCCCGCAGGAAGCAGAAAGTGGAGATGCAGATGGCTAGACACACCAGGGAGATGACAATCCCCACCCAGGTGATCACAAAAAGGATCAGCTCATGCATCTGTCCCTGGTGTTCAGGTTTGCATGGTGGCAGGAAAACAAAGGTGTGTGGGGGGAGAAGGGATTGCGGGGGTTTAGGGTGTAAAGCAGTATTGGGAAAAAGAGATGGCAGAGCAGAATTGGACAAATAAAGACGGAGAAATATAGAACAAAGAATAGTGGAATAGGAGATAAGCAGCAGAAACAATAGGGGGATGGATAAAAAAGGGGGAGGGGAGAGAAAGAGCCAAATTGCCTTATTTAATATTTGCAAATATATGCAAGGAGCTAAAGTGTGAAGACAAGAGACAAGACGTCCTGAAAAAATACATGACATTCAAATTCATGTGAATGTCAGCTAGAAGTAGAGGGACATGAATTTGTAAGCCTGTGCCTCCCTGAATGTCAGAGTGAAAGGAGGAAAAGAGAAAATTCAAAACAAAGAGCTTGTCAGCCTTGAGAGGGAACATTAATGTGCATGTGTGTGAGGGTGTGTGACTAAGAGTGAGCGAGCGCTAATGCTCACACGAGTGAATGTCTGCATAAATTACCCAGCTTGCAATTTAAGTGTGCGCCTGCCACGCCCTTGTTTACTTACGTCGGGCTCGTGGTGAGCCATGAGCACTGCAAAGTTGGTGAGGTGGCTGCAAGAGCAGGTGGTGTGTGTGTTGTTAGTATCCAGTAACCTGCAGCCCTGCGATGACCACTGGCCAGTCATGGAGCGCTCAGAGTAGTTCCAAAAGGAACAATTTGGAGTGTTGTAATTGTCCAACTGCAGGAAAAAAAGAGAGGGATGAAGGAAAACATCAACTGAAAATTATCTTGCAGAATGACAAATTTAAAATGTTAATTCGCCTACCTTTAGGTGTCTAAGCGTGAAGACCACTGGCTGAGTGAGAAACACTCTGCTGGATTCTTTGTTGATGGAGGCAGCAATCACGTGAGAGTTGACCACCAAGCGCTTCTTATCATGGTTTGGTCCTTCCATTTCCATCTTCACAGTGGCATTTTCAGTGGAAAGGAAGGACCCCAAATTTTTATACAGAATGAATACCACCTTGACTTGTCCTGCATATCAAAGAAAAACAGAAAAATTAAGAGAGGGAAAAAAGAGAACAAGACTGAAAAGTAAAGTGAGTAGGGGGTCAAAGGCATATGTTAAATGACACAGGAAACACAGACGGAATCTTAAAAGGGGGAGGAGGAGAAAGTGAGGGGGAAAAGCCAAATTCAGAAAAGGGGCCATAATATGGAAACGGCTTGAAGAATGGCAGAGATAGAGAGTGGGGAGTGACAGGGTGAGTGAAAGGGAGACAGAGAGAGTGAGTTAGTGAAGGTTAGAATGATGGTAAAGACCGTTTCATTTTGACTGGTGGAAGAGAGCAAGATTTAATGTGGAGGGCAATGGAACATTCATCCCTCAAGCATTCACAGATCTCTTATTATTCCATATGAATATTTCATGTGCGTTTGTTTCAATCATTCTAATCTCGTTCCCACTGCAGAGCCAAGCGGAGACAGAAAACAGAAAAGGGGGATGAGGGGACCATGGAAGGAGGAGGGGAGCAATGGAGGGGTAGGGGGGTGCTGGGTTAGAAACAAGAGAGATGGGAGTGGGGGATAAGATGGTGGAGAGACGGAGCGAGGGAATGGGATGGGGATGAGAGGAGAGAGGGAGTGCTGAGATTGCTCTGTCAGACTGGGGCCGATTGTAATCTACACGCCTCCCCAGCTATTCTATTAAGACTGCTGTTAAGAAACCATCAAGAAAAGAAATTGTCTCAGCGCTTTTGTTAATCTGATTAGCCTATTATTATGAACCAATAACTTAGTCAACTGCATGCAGATTGTTTTAAGCCTGCATGAAAATGCAAATGGAAACATTAAGAGAGAGGGCTGCACAGGACAGTGCAATTTTTCAGTCTTACGGGTGAGGACAGGGAGGGGAAAGGGTTGCTGACCGTTGCGACTGTACTGTTTGATAGTAGAGGCTGAAAGCTGGATGGTGCTGTCACTGGCGTAATTTCCTGGAAAGGACAAGTCCTGCAGGTCCATCTCTGTGTTTACAACGTGCACCTCGAGATCTGATGGTAGAAACACACAGAAATGTATGCAGATATTTAATTAAAATCTCTGTGTTGCCAGGAAAAAACATCCAGGAAAAATTTAGAGCCACAATCTGGAGTTAAAACTGCATATTGAATTTGAACAGCAGTCAACAATGGCCTAAACTCATGTGTACAACAATCCTCCGCCAAGGTAGAAGCTGAGGGAGAGGTATATTTTCAGTGCTGTTTGTTTGTTGGCTTGTGTGTCTGACTGATTTTTTTTATCTTCATGATTAAGCATAAACTACCAGAGTGAATTTCATTAAACTTGGTGCAAAGGCTGAGCATGCTCAAAAGACAAACCCATAAAATGTTGGTACAAATCCAGACCACTGTAAAAGTCAGAGACCGGGCACTGTCCTTGGCAAATAACTCTTGAGTGTCTTTCTAGTTAATAACATTAATGTGACATATTTTTGATCAAATAAAATATGAGCAAAAAAAAAATTACTACTTTTTCATTTAATTTTGTCCACCTTAAAAATTCACAGTTGTACTTGTATAACTGGAGTAACAATAAAAAGCATTGTGATCTTGACCTCAATGCTGTTTTCTTACCAATGCTGGGCGCTCGGTCTGAAAAGCGATCCCCATACATGTTGTTGGCCAACAGGAAGGCTCCTTTTTCCAGGACATCCAGTAGCATTGTGGCAGTGTGAGACTGCTCTGTGCTGTTCATGTCCTGCCACGACTCCAGAGCCTCAGGACGGAGCAAATTGTCCACTGTTTGCACCACCGCCTGGCACGTGCAGAAGGCGTAGCATTAATGCTAGCATCAACAGCATCAATATTTTAATCAATCTTAGCAAGAGCACTTTACAATAAGGCACATACATAGTAAAAAGTGACAAATGAGGAACTAAGTTAACTACTGAATATTTAAATGAAGGTAGATGCTTTGAATACAAAGGTTTTTTTCAGGAGGTATTTCTCGCTTCAACTCTTTGGTCTACTTAACACAAGGAACAAAAATGTAATGTAAGGCAATAGCAAGGTAATCATGAAGTTCAGAGTAGAGCAGCTACTTAGCATTTCACTCAATAGCACACCAGGTAACACAAAATAACATTTTCATTATTGTGCAGTAATGACAATTGCTTATTGAATTTGTGTCATTTAGAACCCAATCCAGAGTAAATCCAATTCTGGATATCTAGTAACTAATTATTAGACAATGGTTCATTAACACTGTTTCCAGCATTGTGTTCTCAGGTTTCAGAAAGAACTATTAGCTACTTATTAAACATGTTAGTTCCTGATTTGTTCGTCACTTTTTTGGTAAGTATTCATTCTGTGTACTATATTGTAAAGTGTAACCATATAACATTAACACCTCAAAGTACAAAGTCTATTGCACTATAACTTCCTAGAAACTCACCACTCCCTTGCACTACATTTATTACTCTGCTATGTAAGACATATTACCATTCTATTTCACACTTACAATTCATTTAATGGCAATTTTGATGGTTGTATCAGCTATCCAATTTATTGGAGTAGCCTGCTTGATGAATCATGTAATTCTCTTGCTCAGGCCTCTCAAAATGAAGGATTGACTGCTGCATGGAATAAAGACCATTGCTGTTAAGAAAATGAATTCAGCATCAGAATGCACTCTATCAGCTACAGAAGTAAAAGACAGAGGGTGTTTTTCGTTTATCCTTGGATCAGTGAGCTACCTTTGCAGTAAGTGACAAATATAATGGTCGAGTAACATACTACACAGCAGCCTTTACATTCATCTTGCACCAACTGAGATTAGAAGATGTGTGGTCATATTACTGTATACTGCAGGCAGGTCAAGACACATACTGTAAGAGACTGTGCTGCAGAGTGCTGCATTTCATCATTACAGAGAAGCATACACAAGGCCTTTTCATGATATTAGATTACAGCTCTCTCAGAACCACAGATATTGCACAAATATTGAAAAAGCACAGAAGGGTGTAGTAACACCAACTGCTGCCTTTCATACTATAGTCAAATTACATTTTCTCAGAGCGACAGATATTGTCCCTTATTGTGCAACACAGTGAAGCCAAGGCCACTACTATACATTTAAGCTCTATCGCAGTGCAACAAAGCCATAATTAAATCACAGACAAAGGACTTCTTCATTAGCTGAAATATAATTTCACACATATGTATACCATAGATACATATGTATACCAATAGAAAAACTATGAAAATAGCTTGTACTGCTCTGGAAAATACTTTAATATTTAGTACATGGTGTCTGCTAGGAGTTATTCTACATCTTACTCACACTACTTTCCAGAACAAACCAGAAATTCTAAAAGTGATGATTCCAAAAGCAGCATCAATCACAATACAGAGCTGAAGAAATTTCATCCACAAGCCTAGTCTGCTCAAGGATTTATCTTCCCTCAGTTATTCTAAGTCACAGAGCAGTCCGACTCCACAGGCATGTAAAGCAGCTAGATAAAAGAAAAGCTACCTGGATGTATGCCCGACAGGTCCGTTCTCTCTTCTGAAACTGGAAGGGAGAAAAACAAAGCCTGAAATTAAAAAAAAAAAACTAAAAAAAAAAAAAAAAAATTTAAAATAAAAAAAAAAAAAAGTTTTTTTTTTTTTTTTTTTTTTTTTTTTTTTAAATGTTTTTTTTTTTTTTTTTTTTTTTTTACAAT
>VUQS01000609.1:11329-21846 GCA_015108495.1 Heterochromis multidens | reverse complement strand
TATAAAAAAATGAGTATATATATATATATATATATATATATATATATATATATATATATTAATTTTTGTGCCAGCAACAGTTTCTGAGTTTTGTTGTTCACCTTGTATTATCTGCTGACTTTTTCTGTAGGAGCTGAAGGAGGACAACCAGATTCTACTGGAGACGAAGACCATGCTGGAGGAGCAGCTGGACACTAGCAGGACCCGGTCTGACAAACTGCATCTTCTGGAGAAGGAGAATCTGCAGCTCAAATCCAAGATCCATGACCTAGAGATGGTAAGATGATTTACCATTTATGAATCAGTGTTTCAGTATTGGTGCAGATTGGAGAGAACAAATAGTGATGGCAGTCAGAACTAGAGAGGCTGAGGTTCAAATAAAAAATCTTAGTTAAATCTTAAAAATCTCAGTAGGAAAGGGACAGGGATAATAATTTTAGGAGTCATGTGTTTGTTTGTGCCTTTGTTTTATCTCCAATCACTTTGTTTTTTCCAGGAGCGGGATTTGGACCGTAAGCGAATGGACGAGCTGTTAGAGGAGAACCTTGTGCTTGAGATGGCCCAGAAACAGAGCATGGACGAATCCCTGCACCTTGGGTGGGAGCTGGAACAATTATCAAAGACACCAGAGCTAACAGAAGGTTAGAGAAGAAGCCACAAAGTTGAAAAGGCAAAAAACAGCATGTTGAGTTAAAACGCTGCTGACAGTCACCTGAGTTCACCAAGATTAAGGGTTCAGATGGCCAACAGATCAGACTTTGGTCGTTGGCTCTTAATCCTGGCATCTTCCCTATGGCCCTTGTGCATTTGCCAGCCTCCACTGGGTTTTCATTCCACTTGGTTAAGACCTGTAATTAATATTCAAGCACTCCTGAAAGATCAGTTGTGTGTTTGGATTATAAGAGTGGTTAAGAGGTTTAACCAGCCAGGGATCTGGATAAAGACTTTGTGTGGGAGTTTGTTTGTTAAAATGGCACTTCAAAGGCTTTAAGACCTGTAAAGTTATACCATAGAGCTTTGTATTAATTGTTTTCCTTATGGACTTGTTGAAATGTCAGTGTTACCAGCTTTTTTGGTGATTGGCATCTCTTTGTGGGTTTTACTTGGAGCACCAAAAATCAAAACACAATTTTATGGATTTAGTTCTTAACATTTGATATTTGTATTCCATGTTTTTCAGCCCCTCAGAAGTCTCTGGGTGAGGAGGTGAATGAGCTAACCTCAAGTCGCCTGTTGAAGCTGGAGAAAGACAACCAGACCCTGCTGAAGACAGTTGAGGAACTCAGAGCAGCAGCTAGTCAGGACACTGTGACAAAACTGGTCAAAGCTAACCAAGAAAAACAGAAGCTGAGCAAGAAAGTAAGAAATTGACGTCATATTTATTACTATTATTCTCTTTGGGTTGGAACTAGCTTATAGAAATTTCCTGTTTTCTGTTCAGATTAAACATATCTGATGTTTGTTTAATGACTCAATAATAAAATTACACACACTTTGGATTTTGTTATTCAAATGTGAAATGCCTGCTTGTAACCTATGTCCAGAATATAGTTAGTTTTGTATCTAGGCTCTGAGATCATCACTAATCATTTCTGTGACTGAAGTAAAGTGTATAGATTTGCAGCTCAACATCTGTTTTTCTAGCACTTTAAAATTTCTGTCCCTTATCAGATTTGCCACAAAGATTATTATATTGCACCAGCATTCCTCCAAAATATATCATCCTAACACTTGACTAGATCTTTTTGCTCAATAAGAAATGGAGAGAAAGGAGGAAAGAGGGTATAAAGAGGGGTGGATAAGAGGCTGTGAAAGCAAAGCTATAAATCCAGGGAGCCCTGCATTGCCTTTTGCTTCCAGTCTTTGACACACCAATGCCCCTTGCTAAGAGAAGTCTCTCAGCTATTTTCAGAAACATAAGCCTCTCTCTGTGTCCTTTGAATAAAAGGCATAAAATTGTGTTCGTCTCTCACAAAGAGAAAATCCAGTGTGAGATTTTTTTTTCTTCCTAAGTGACTTGAGGAGCCAGAACACATTAAAATGTGAATGCAGCTGCTGGGAGAGTCAAGCCAAAGTTATATTGACTTTTAATGTCTCTCTGTCTTTGCGAACAGTAGCTTGTATGTGTCTATCTGCAGAGTTGTGACAGAATGAGGTGACGTAGTCAGCATTTGTATTATGGATTAATAACTGCATCACCTTCTTTGTGACACAATTGATACTGCAAGATCATCATGATATCTGTAGTGGAACAGGGAAAAAAAATCCCAAACTTGCTTTAACTATTGTTTACAGTGTGGGGAGTTGGAAAGCGAACTGACAGCAGACAGGGAGTCACTCCGCAGTGCTGAATCTCTCAGTACTGACCTGATGAAGGAGAAGGCTTTACTGGAGAAGACTCTGGAAACTCTCAGAGAAAACTCAGAGAGACAGGTACGGACACCCTCACAAGGAATGATACATCAGTAAAAAAACCCACAAAAAACAGAACATATTTTGATGGGGACACATCCGACCTAATTTTAAATGTGTTTAAAATATCTAAAAATATATATTTTTAATGACCTTGAGGGGAAACAAAAGTTTTTGGTAAACATTGGCTAATTTTGTGAGTACCAATCAATCATCCATAATATTAACTATCATAGCTAATTAGCTCTGGAAAGCTAATTAGTCACAGATTTACCCAGTGACCAACAATGGCCCATGGGTGTATTCAAATAACCTTAATGACCCCAAAAAATTGACTCCATAGCTACGGCCTTGATTTCAGTGTGTTAAATCCTCCAGGTAATGATGCCCTGTATGCCTCTTTTCAAGAGCGATACTTCATTGACTCACTGTGTGTGAGATGGGACATAAGTAATCTGATTTAGAGATCAACTTTTCTGAAAATGGAATCACATAATATATCCATGCCTTTTAAAATGTAATTAACATTCCAGTCTGAATACTGGACAGTCAGTCCCATTAAGACAAATGGGACTCTGACATAGACGCTGCGCTCTCCACAAAACTGTCATTGACTCTCATTCCAAGAAAATCCAGTAAAATAACACGACTAAGCTGTGTAATTTATTGACGTCTCTAGTTTTCTTGAAAGCAATCTTTGTGCTATTGATTTGCATTTGGCTCCAAAAAACTGTTTAGTGGAACTTCCACTAATGTTTTATTGACTGAACAGATTTCTGGCACTCTGTCGTCCAGATGCAGTAGCTTGCTGTCTGTCTGCAGGGACTTTGTAGCGTTAGACCTAAATCTGACACCTTTGATTAGTTTAAGTGTTTGATTTGTAAAATCTGGCTTTGATTAGCTACAGAGGCAGAGAACACAGGGATTACTGCAGCGAAATCTGTGAACATAATGAGATGTAACTGATGTGATGTTCCAAAATACATGAACTGCAGTTTTGCATACTCATAAGTTTTTATGCATTTTTACATGTCATTAGTTCTCTTTCTTGATGTCTTTTGAATTTTTATGAGTCTATCCAACTAGACTAAATGAAACTAAATGAAAATCTTTTTCCAGCATTGGCTCATACAGCCAAGCCAGCTGTTGCAAAAACGGTCACTAAGCACAAAATTCACCCAAAAGTAAATCACTTAGCTCAGACTTGACCGTTGGCCTTCAATAAAACTGACATGTGCTCTCCAGCTGAAGGGTCTCGAACAGGAGAACAAGCACCTGAGCCAGACCGTGTCATCCCTACGTCAGCGCTGTCAGGTGGGTGCCGAGGCCCGGGTCAAGGATGTGGAAAAAGAGAACCGCGTTCTCCACGAGTCAATCTGTGAGACAACTGCCAAACTAAATAAGATGGAGTTTGAAAGGAAACAGCTGCGTAAGTGACATGTTTATTACTTTATATGGTTCATTACAGCAACTGTTGGTATTTTCTTTCCCCCTCATCTGCCTTCTGCCATGGATAAACCTTCTAGTTGTTGGTAAACATTTATTTTTCGTAATGCAGGCAAGGAACTTGAAGTTATGAAGGAGAAAGGAGAGAGAGCAGAAGAGCTGGAAATTCAGATCCAGAAGCTGAAAAGGGAAAACGAGACCCTGCAGAAGAAAGTTGCCAGTCTTGGAATCACCTGTGAAAAGGTCAGGTGCATTTTGTGACAGTGTCAAAGTTTTGTCAGACAGCGTTTCCCCACATGCTTCCGCTTCACTAACACCTCATTTATCATCCTCTTATCACATTATGAAATACATTTTTAAGCAAATGTTAGAGGAATATGACTTCTCATTTTTGTTTGTGTGTTTAGGTGGCTTCTTTGGAGAAGGAGAATAGTGAGCTGGAGGCAGAGGGCCGCCGCCTGAAGAAGAAGCTGGACACTCTGAAAAATATGGCCTTCCAGCTGGAGGCTTTGGAAAAAGAAAATGCCCAGCTGGAGCAGGAGAACCTGGAGGTTCGACGTTCAGCTGAGAGTCTCCGGTCAGCGGGGGCTAAGGCTGCTCAGCTAGAGGCCGAGAACAGGGAGCTGGAGAGCGAGAAGAGCCAGCTGAAGCGCAGTCTGGAGCTTCTCAAAGCCTCGTCTAAGAAGACTGAGAGATTAGAGGTAATACGGGTCATACAGCGGGCACATATGTGACTGGAGAGCAGTGAGACGTAGCTGAAATATAGCCACATGTGGTAATAATATTTCTTGGAGAAATAAAAGCAGATATATGCCAGCGAAGCTTACCTGCTGTCTTGACATGAGCAAAGACAATGTGTTTAAGAATGTGAAGAAACCTTAAATATTTTAGTTTTTTAATTTATGATCATCACTGAATACTTTTACAGGTGAGCTACAGGGGATCTGACATACAGTTGTCTTCAGGGAGAAGCACAACTAGTTCATGGATGATTTGAATTTCCTAATCTGGCTATTCCTCTCCCAGGTGAGCTACCAGGGCCTAGATACTGAGAACCAGCGGCTGCAGAAGGCTTTAGAGAACAGCAGCAAGAAGATCCAGCAGTTGGAGGCAGAGCTGCAAGAGGTGGAGGCTGAGAATCAGTCCCTCCAGCGTAACCTGGAGGAGCTGAAGATCTCCAGTAAACGTCTTGAACAGCTGGAGCAGGAGGTAGGTAGTTCTTAAATGTGGAAAATGGACTGAAAATGACTGAATTAAATGCAGTTTTGGGGAACTAGCCACATATTTGAACTAGAAAAATAGCTGCAACTAGTGGGATAGCTGTAGGTGTTTTACTGACAGAGCGTCTGTTACTTTTTTTGGAATTGATTAATTCTGCCTGGCAGAATGGGGTCAGTCAGACTGGCCCAAAAATGTAGTTTCAGCAGACTGAATGCACTTTGTTGTGATACAGCAGTCTGAAGGATCCTAAATAAATGAAAAAAGTGAAAAATTATCTGGTACTTAAGGAGCATTGCTTTGCCACTCTGATTCTTTTTAGTTTATTTTGAAATTACATGTTTCCCAGCAGAGTTGGATTATCCCAGATTAGTTTTGGCCCCCTGAGTTAATCTTTGGCCATGTTCAGCCAAACAGGGCATTTAGACCAAGAGTAACCCCATCAAAATCATATTTTATCCATCTGCTCTCCATTACATTCCCTTCTCCCCCAGAACAAGACTCTGGAGCTGGAAAGCTCCCAGCTAGAGAAAGACAAGAAGCTCCTGGAGAAGGAGAACAAGCGGTTGAGACAGCAGGCAGAGATCCGTGACTCTAAACTGGATGACAGCAACCAGCGGATTGCCACCTTGGAGAAGGAAAATCGGACAATGGGCAAGGAGATGATCTTCTTCAGGGACTCCTGTACGAGAGTCAAAGACCTGGAGAGGGAGAAAAAGGAGCTGGTCAAACAGGCCACCATCGATAAAAAGACCCTTATCACGCTCAGAGAGGTAAAGTTAGACTCAGACATCTGCAAACATTATATCAAAAAATCTTGGCATTCAGCATCATATTGATAATTGACTTTTGTTTTTGTTTTTGAGATACATTTTATTTTCTCTGAAGAGTTTTACCTGAATCATTGATGTGGATTTTTGGGGAATTGATTGTATAATGAAACAAATATTGAGAAAATTGAGGATTAATGACGAAAATTCATGTTTTATATCACAATTTTAATGATTGGTTTATTTTTAATAAATGGCATGTCTGTTGTTGCTGATATTCAGAGGAACTCAAAAGCATGTAATTGTGTGTTTAGGAGCTTGTGAGTGAGAAACTGCGGACTCAGCAGATGACCAATGATCTTGAGAAACTGACCCATGAGTTGGAGAAGATTGGACTGAACAAAGAGAGGCTCCTGCATGACGAGAGCTCAGACGACAGGTATCTGCACAGTAAAGCTAAACCAGCCTCCGTTTTGGCTAGGAGCTCAAATGAGAACTCAGCCGGTTAGCTTGGGATCAGAATCATTAAAAATGATCACTGCAGTTGGGGCTTAAAATAAATCCAGTCTCTGGCGTGTTTTAAATTAGGCACTGTGATTTTTAATCAGTGTTTCTTTTACAAACTCACTCTGCAAAAACAAACACTCAGCTGGACTGACCCGAACCTTTATCATCAGGTTTAAGCTCCTGGAAACTAAACTGGAGTCGACCCTGAAATCAACTCTGGAGATCAAAGAGGAGAAAATTGCTGCACTCGAGGCAAGACTGCAGGAGTCCTCCACCCTCAACCAGCAACTTCGCCAGGAGTTGAAAACGGTCAGTAACATAACAAAAAGAAATCCATATTTTTAAAACATCCATCTATCCCTCTATCCATCATCTTCCGCTTATCTGAAGTCGGGTCATGTTGGCAGCAGGGTATTCCAGACATCCTCCTTTCCAGCCACACTTTCCAGTTCCTCCTGGGGGATCCCAAAGCATTCCCAGACCAGATGGGATATATAGTCTCTGTAGTGTATTCTGGATCTACTTTGGGGTCTCCTCCTAGTTGGACATTCCTGGAAAACCTCCAAAGGGAGGCGCCCAGGAGGCATCCTAACTAGA
Organism: Heterochromis multidens; assembly: GCA_015108495.1. Taxonomy (NCBI): domain Eukaryota; kingdom Metazoa; phylum Chordata; class Actinopteri; order Cichliformes; family Cichlidae; genus Heterochromis; species Heterochromis multidens. The sequence continues at coordinate 14,896 of VUQS01000609.1, read as the reverse complement.
TGCCTGAACCACATCAACTGGCTCCTTTTCTTATTTAAATACCTGAATAAAAAATGTGTTTAATATACAGATGTTTAGCATTATCACATTAAAGAAAATCCCAGTATAAAAACTCAGAAAGCCAAAACACGAATATGCTGGCTTGTCCACTTGAGAACTGTGTCCCCCAGTATCTTTCTCATACACTCAGAAACACTAGAAACAATGAAAACATCGAGGACTTCTCAAGGCTGATGCATTATTTATTTATCCATGCTTCCTTTCTGTCTGCAGTTTATCTATTTATAAGGCGGCAGGAGTCTGAAAGGGTGATGTGGGATGGGAGATGTCTGCTTTCCTTCAGGGGGGCGGTTGTATTTTGAACTTGCCGACACAAATCTAATCCAAAGCTGTGAAAAAACACGAGCTATTAACTCTTGGATGTAATGGTTCCTGTCAGTATTTTTACGTGTTTTCACACTCAAACCTGGAGCAGGAGGTCACAGTCGATCATCTTTATGTTGGAGTGGTTGGGACAAAACAGCAAATGCCACACAGTTATTTCATTTTGTTGACTTACTTCTTTCATCCCCAGGTGAAGAAAAACTATGAGGCGCTGCGGCAGAGAGAGGAGGAGGAGAGGATGGTGCAGAGCTCACCCCCTAAAGGAGTGGAGGACCCTCAGGCTGTCAGTAAATGGGAGAAAGAAAGCCATGAAGCCACCAGAGAACTGCTGAAAGTCAAAGACAGACTCATTGAGGTGGAGAGGAATGTAAGTTTAGATGCTGTCAGGAATGCATTACTTTATTAATCTAAGTGCGCATGTTTTGGTTCTGTACTTTTTTGTCTCATATTCTATCATGTGTGGTCTTTCCAGAATGCTACTCTGCAGGCTGAGAAGGTGGCCCTGAGGAGCCAACTCAAACAACTGGAAACTCAAAACTCCAACCTGCAGGCTCAGATAGTGGCCGTGCAGAGGCAGACGGCGTCTTTACAGGAGAACAATACGACACTACAGACACAGAATGCCAAACTCCAGGTAATCCTCTTCACATTTTACACAGCATGGTGCCCAGTCAACAACAGATAACTACTTTCTTGCAGAGGACAACATAGATGTTGGTATTGGCAGTGCTGTCTGTAAGTATGTTATTGAAAGTTCAGTCACTTCTACAGCCAGCTAGCCCTGTCCCATCTCATGTCTCGTTACCTGCGAGATCAACAGGTTGCAGTTGTATTTGTCCTCAGTCTTATTTAGCTGTCTCTCCATTGAGTCTCTTACCCCGTGAACAGATTCAGACTCTACCTTCTTGAACTGCAGCTTGTCACGATAATTATTCTTCTCTGATCTCCTATGAGCTTGACAGCCATCTCAACCAGAACTTGCCGCAGATGGAGAACTGCCTCTAGGGCAAGCTCATTGAGTCTGCAGAGCAGAGAAAGGACCACCGTTACCAAGTTGCAGTTCAAGAAAGTGGAATTGTAGTCCATCTGCAGGATGGTGATAGACTCATTAGGAAGGCAGCTGTTTGGTGTCAAGGGCCATCACAACAGCAGACTGATATGGCCAGTTATTGCCCAATTTCAGATCTCTCAAATAACTTTAGGGCATTAAAGTATCTTGAGTGAAAAGTTTAGGTCCAAAGTTGACGCTTGATTTTGGAAACAGCATTTGACAAAACAGTCTCTCCTCAAGGGTCTACAGTAAAAAAAAAACAAAAAAAAAAACATCCTACTTAAAGATTAAATTATTAGGTTAATACGATGTTGATGGGTATGATGGATAATATTTATAACAAAGATTGCTTTAAACTAGTGTTATGGTAGTGTTTAATGAAACTATATATTAGAAAAGATCAAATTCTTTCCTAAAAGACTATGTATACAGTAATCTACAAGCTTTGTTAGTGATTCTGACTTTCAAAGGCAAAACGCAGTGCCATCCATCCTCCACTCTGTACTGCCCTGTTTGTACAGTTGCCTTGCCAGGCTGCTTAGCTCCCTGGTCTGGATTTACACTTGTCCTCCCTTTTTGGCAGCAATTCAAACCCTTCTTAAGGGTGGCAGGATTTACATAGTAGCTATTTCTCTAAATGTTTGCTTGTGTTGCTTTGAATTGGGCAGTGTTTGAGGGTATGTGGGGTGGGTTAGAGGTAGAATAGGAAAAAAGAAAAAAAAAGGTAGAGTCTGGCAACACCTGGACTCTGTGTGTGTGTTATAGTGTGAATAAACACAGTAGTCATGACTGTAGAGGGATTTGAGACCTGGAAACTGCTGTGATCATAAAGGAAACTTGAAAAGAAACAGCTTTCCTGCTGGTGTTTTGTAGAGCTTTGAAGCAGGAGAGCAGACTGAGGGAAGAGAGTGCCCCCTATAGACCAAAACCTCATCAGCCACTGCTTCCATCTCCTTTGATGTTTGATTTAAGGGGCTTAATACTGTTCTTATTCACATGCCACACTTCACTCTTATCACCTCTTTACTTGATATGTCCCTTTCTTCCTCTGCCTTTGTCCACTCTGTAGGTGGAGAACTCCACTCTGAGCTCACAGAGTGCAGCCCTCATGGCCCAGAACGCCCAGCTGCAGAGCCAGCAGAGCAGTGTGGAGGGAGAGCGTGAAGGAGCACTGAAGGAGAAAGAAGAGCTGAGGGCCACCTACGAGCTGTTGCTCCGTGATCACGAGAAGCTGGCGGCGCTGCACGAGAGGCAGGCAGCTGAGTATGAAACCCTGATTGGGAAGCACGGTGGCCTGAAGACCTCCCACAAGAGCCTGGAGCAGCAGCACAGGGACTTGGAGGACAAGTGAGAGATGGTTTAGGAGCATGGGATTGGCACATGCTCAAGTCTAATTACAGTTCAAGTCTCACCTGTGACTTTAGTCTGTACTTTGACCTTCTTTTGCACATTGTCTACAATCAGTCATGAAAGCAAAAATGGTTCTGGACTTAAAATGTGTTAAAATGTGTGTGTTTGTGTATGCAGGTACAGACAGCTCTTGCAGAGAAAGGGCGAGCTGGAGGAGCTGGAGAAAAATCTGAAGGAGCAGCAGGAAAAGATGGCACTGGAGAACCAGACCCACCAAGCCACAGCTGACCAGTGCAAACTGCTCAAAGAGGAAAATGATAGGTCAGCTCAACCTTTTTTCCATAACCTTAAACATTATGCTCCCATTAGTACTAATTTATCAAAGGGACTGAATTAAATGCATGTGTCAGTATACTGAGAAGTCCTTTTCCTCTCTCCTCAGGCTGAATACTACCTATCATCAGCTCTTGAAGGACAATGAGAATCTCCAGCTGGACCATAAAAACCTAAAGAGCCAGTTGAACAGTGCAAAGCTAGAGCAAACCAAGCTGGAGGCTGAGTTTTCTAAACTGAAGGAACAATACCAGCAGCTGGACATCACCTCCACGAAGCTGACCAACCAGTGTGAGGTGAGGTCTCTTCTCTTCTGTTCTCTTCTCTTGGTGGGGTTCCCCGTGATGTCTACCTTTTTTTTTTTTTTTTTTTTTTTTTTTTTTTTTTTTTTTTTTTTTTTTTCTTTTCTTTTCTTTTTTTTCCTTTTTTTTTTTTTTTTTTTTTTTTTT
>VUQS01000609.1:0-11005 GCA_015108495.1 Heterochromis multidens | reverse complement strand
CTTCTCTTCTGTTCTCTTCTCTTGGTGGGGTTCCCCGTGATGTCTACCTTTTTTTTTTTTTTTTTTTTTTTTTTTTTTTTTTTTTTTTTTTTTTTTTTTTATTTTTTTTTTTTCTTTCTTTGTATCTGTGAATGTAAATGCTTCATTTATACTTAAATTGTATGCATTCTCATCTGTTTTACTGGATCATCTTCTTCATCCAACCTTCAGAGACAAGCTAAATGAGCTGAGGAGACAGAAGGAGAAGCTGGAGGAGAAGATCATGGACCAGTACAAGTTCTATGACCCTTCACCTCCACGCAGGTAAAAAGCATGCAAGCATTTGCCTAATTTGTCAAAGAAGCTTCAACAGGTTGTTGTTGTTGTTTTAAGTGAATTTTGGTAAAATTCTGCAAGCTTACTCTGTTATCTTTGGAGATGTAAAAGCACTGCAGCATTAGGAATGGGTGAATCAAATATTTATGATCTGCAGAGCATCATACAGCTGCATATTGCCTTGATGATCATTTGGGCACTCAAATAATAAAGCCTAAAATAAAGTGAATGCATGGGACATTTAAAATACATACAGCCTTTATATATCTTTTGTCATTATGTAATGATTTTTTAAAAAAAATCCCATTTCCTTTTGTTCTTCTGTTATTGAGTTTCTCTGTCTCACTATCTCTGCTTTATAGGCGCGGCAACTGGATTACTCTAAAGATGAAGAAGTTGATCAAGCCGAAGAGCCGGGAGAGGATGCGCTCTCTCACACTGACTCCATCTGGAGACAGTTTTCTGATGTTTCCCCAGGACAGCCAGGACAGCTCATCCATAGGCTCTGGCACCAACTCGCTAGATGACACGCTCACACACAAGAGGAGCAGCAGTGAGTCCAAAAGAAACACATGTATACACAAGATTTGCACAGTTATAGTTTCAACCATCACTGAAGGAACTTCTTTTAATTTGCTCACAATAATTTTCTGTTACAAAGAGAAAGAAAACTGATAAAATAAAGTTTTATAGTACACACAACATCAGTGAAATAGTTGCTAACAGCTTTAATTTGATCTTCTTTGTGAGTGTGGCTTTGTATGCCAGAGTGACTGAATGGGTCTTTGCTCCCCTAACTGCTCCTTTGCTTCTTTATATCTCTCTCTCTCTGCAAAGGGAGGAGAGGGCAGCAGTCCCATGCCCAAGTGCAGGGTTCCTCCAATGGTATGCTGCGGATGGGGAGGGTGGGAGGGGTTTGTGACCCGACTGTCACGTCTTTCAGGGCATGTTTTCGTGAGTCCATTATCCATATCACTCAGCTGTTGTAGAGATTACGGCTGAGCTGTGCAGGTTGACTCTCGACCTCAGACCTGGTTAAAGATGCAGAAGCATCTCTTGTGTTTAAAACAACTTGGGGTGCACTTTTATCAGCTGTTACCAATACTATTAAACACTGAATAGTATGTATTTTTATGTAGTTACTGCTCCACCAATTCTGAAGTGAAGTTGCTTTAAGACTTTTGTAATGAACTGCCTAGTGTTACTCGAGTTACTGTCAGTTGCTTCTGTAAGATTTAAAATCTAAATAGTCTGAAGTAAAAGTGATTATCTCTGCTGGACCTGTAGCCAAACTGTCAGCAGTCAATTAACATCTTACTATAATACACAAAATCTCTGCCTCTCTGTCTGCAAACTCCTCAGCAACTGACCTTGGCACACAGCTACATCTTAGGCCCCTGAAGGTTCTTATGTTAAGATGTCATTGTGTTGCCTAGCAACCACCTATCAACAGGCTAAAATTACCCATTTGTAACATTTATGCATGTATAACACCTTCTAAAAGCATCATGTCATTTTCATTTCATGACAGTAACATCTAATTTATATCCAGCCTAGCAACAGACCAAACAGTACTGTAGTATGGGCATGTACTAGTTGTGAGTAATGCAGCCATCAGATTTTGATAAGAAGGAATTTATGGAATAATTTGGACTAGATATAATTGATTTTAATCCTTTTGTACGGACACCATATGTCTGACAGTATTTATAAAAGTACAAACTGGCAGAGTACTCGCTCAAGGTCGAGCTAAATCAAGTGCACCTCACATGATTTAAATATTGGAAAAAACCTTCAGCTACATTTTAATCCAGGTCTGTTTTATTGTGAACTTCCTCTAACAATATATCTGAGATACTTTGCTCTCGGTTACTGACCTGTTAACCTGTCGATCTGTGCAGCTCTCTCGTAAATAAGAAATGTCCTGTATCATAGCATCGTAGCTATTAAAAGGTGCAATGCATTGCCTGGTCAACGCAACCCAGGTTGGTTGTTTTCACTTGTACTTAAATTAATTTTAATCAACGAGTAGGCACGTAGGTCTGTTGTGTAGCACAAAGAAGTCAGTCAGTATAACAAGTTTGTATGTTTTTCACAACACACATAAGGCAAAGAATGTAGCCTTTAACAGCCATGTAGTTAAATTTATTAAAACAGTTACGCAGACATTACGCAGTCAAATATGCTGGAAAACGGTTATAAGCTTCTTAATCTTTGAGGTTCTTGGAAAGGTCTTTGCTGGAAATACTGTAGTCCTATACCCATACTGTAGGCTGTTAACGTGCCCCTTCTTGCTCTCATGATTGCACCCTTTAATAATTTTCATCGTGTGTCTTTCGTCTAGGTGTGGAATGTGTTGTGTTGTGTGCAGAATGTAATGCTTGGAAATAAGTTGGGAATGTAGTACAGTGGTCAAAACCATTAACATGAGAATGTGTGGATGTTCCTGACTGTGTGCGGGAGTGAGTGTGTATGTTTGCATAATATGTGTCTGTTTTTCTATTTCTATACAATGGTTTGGGTTTTTTTTGTATACAAAAGTCTGCTCTTAAGAGTAATATTTTGATTTTAAAAGTAAGTAGGAGGCATTTCAGTCCATCCAAAGAGAACCCAAGTAAGTATTTATTTAAAAAATTAGAAACATTAATAATATATAATTTTTTTTAAACAATCCTTTGAAAAATCACTGGCGCCAAATGCAAATCTGTGGGAAAATCAAGAAGAACCAAGAACATCAACCTCCTAACAAGTCAAGCAACTAAATTACTATTTGGTTTGATTGTTTTTTTGTTTTTTTTTTAAGGTATTGCTAGTACTTTGCATAATACCACAAAGGGAATGTATTTGTATAGATTGAAATACCTTACACCTGATAATTATCTAGTAGGTAGGCTCTCCATTTTTATAATCCGTGTGTTTTTAAAGTCGTATATTATAGTTGTTGTTGTGTCTATTGCAGTGTTGTCTGTTGTCCAGTTGAGGTGTCCAGGAGCTCAGCGCGCTCTCTGCATCTCTCCCCTGGTTCTGTTAACATTAACTATGTCCCTCTGTTCTGCCCTCCTTTTTTTTCTCTTTTATTTTGCTTTTCCTCCACCTCCCTCCTGGGCTTGTTCTGTCATTCTCTCTTCCCTGCCTGTCTGTCTCCCTGCCTGTCTGTCTGTCTCTTGCTGCGATCTGACAGCTATAAAAAGGTTGCCTTTCATGAGGAACAGATCCAAGGACAAAGACAAGGCCAAGGCCATCTACCGGCGCTCCATGTGTAAGACCTCTGTTAGCTGCCACGCTAGCCTTCCTCTGCCTCCTCTCCCTGCTGTTGTCACGCTAGGAGAAACAAAGAAGGTGCAGTCACTGATGTCATGGTGGTGGCAGTGAGGCACTTCAGGTTTCAGTCACAGCTGCTCTATTTAATGTTTAAAAAAAGAGTTTAATCATCCGTCTTTTAGAGATGCCTGCACAAGACTTATCACAGGACCAAGTTTTAACTGTTTTATGGTTTAGTCACCATACCTGTCCCCATGCCCCCGTGCCGTACCTGGTGACATCAGTGACTTGTCCTTAAAATTTTTTCCTAGTAATCCTCACCCCTCCCGTCACCTCCTCCACCATGTCTGCCGCCGCCACTCTCTCCTGTAGAGTATCTTCTCCAAGTCTTTATTAGCTTTCAGCAGTGTAGTGTCACCTTATTCTCATTATTTGCAGACCTTCACTAACTTTCGGTGATTAATTCAAAGTGAATGTATTAGGGCTAAACCATAGGAACAGTGGCAATTTCTTCTTTCTGTAGAGGTCTCTTTTCTCTTGTTTGATTTACACCTCTGGACCAAAACCACCTCATTTGGCCACTTAATGTGCAATGGGCATCTTTGTTGTGTGCTTTGTGGTTTCATTTTGTTTGTGTATACTGAATGAAAGGCTCTGTGTGTGAGTGGGTGTGTGTTCAGGTGAGACAGTGGTTGAGACTGCGGGTTTGCCTTTCATGCGCCTGTGAAATGTGTGCTCCCGTTTCTGATTACAGCATGACAAAGAAAATTGCTAACTGCTTGATCATCGCTCGCACTCACCATGGAGGACTTGAAATGGAGCCTTTATTCTGTCTCTCTCTCTTTTTCTGTCTTTCTCTCTCCTCCTCTGTCAGCGTGCTGCATTTCAGATCTTATTCTGCTGACATGGACTTGCCTCGCTCTGATCTGTTGTGTACAGCACCGCCACTGTTGCTCAGAGCAGCTCTGCATGTTTTCATGCTGCTTCTTCACTGTCAGCTCAGTAATCAAAGTGCATAGAGACAGTCAGGGATGTCAGAAAGTATCTGGCTGTGACCGACCATGCAGCTGCTATCTTTATGCACTTTGGTTGATATTTTATTGGCTTTTTTTTTTTTTTTTTTTTTTTTTTTTTTTTTTTTTTTTTTTTTTTTTTTTTTTTTTTATAATATTTTTTTTTTTTTTTTTTTTTTTTATACTGCTGTATGCCTGCATGTGCATTGAGTTTCAAAAGATTTGAAACTGTTTTTCTATGAGATTCATTTATTATTGAATATTGAGTTAGACCTAGTATTAATTTTGATCGGTCTGACCAAAAAGGGCATTTTTTTTCCTGCCCTGTCTTAGTCTTTCTAGAAGCAAGTCTCAGTGACTGGTAGCCATTTTTGCAAGGCCACTTTTGCAGTTGTTTATAGTTCCCATCTAAATGAAAGGGGAGAGAAGTTGTAGTTAACTTCATTAATGGCTCAATCCTGACAGAACTTCTCACATGATCTGTGCTCTTCTCACCTCAGCAGAGCCAATTCATGATACAGTATTACAGCCCGTTTTTACTAAGATAACGAATAGGAAGATATTTTGCTTTTCTTATATGAAACTGGCATAAACTTCTGTGTGCAGTCTTCAACATAATTGGCTAATATATTTCCAGTTTCAGCTGTTGATTGGCTCTTTTGGGGGCAGGAGCGGGATAACCGCCATCTTTGCTTTTACAGAATCCTTCTAGAGATTGTTTTAAGGGTTCTTTAAGCGCAATGTCTGTCTCCTGTAATATCTCTGGCCACATCCCCAATGGTAATTGAGCCTTTGTCTTAAGGAGGGTACTAGAAAAAGTAATGAAAATCCTTGAGAGGTGGTTGTTCCCTCTTAAGGATATTTTAGCAACCTGTTTCTCTGAGCCCCTTTGTTTTCCCTTAATGTCTAAATGGATTCAGTTGGGATTTCTTTATAATAAAATGGCTATAAATTCTGAGCCATTACTTGAGGTAAGATGAAATGTAATAAAATGTCTAATATCAGTTCTTTTCTTCATACCCATCCATCCATCCTAGCCATGAATGACCTGCTTCAGACCATGGCGGTGGCTAGCGGTCCTGAGGCTCAGTGGGCGGGCAGCACTGAGAATCTAGATGGGGCTGAAGCTGGAGATGCCAACATGACGGGCAGCAGCAGGCGCAGTGGGCAGCGCATGAAGGAACTTGCCTTTTCCACCAATGCCATCGACTGTGCCACCTTCACCCTGCCCAGTTCAGGGCACAGCAGAGCCAAGCACCGGCTTCAGGTCAAAGGTCAGGATGCTTGTTTTCAGCAATGTTTTGCATTAATTTCCACATTCCATTTAGTTGATGAATCCTGTTCAGATCAGAGTGAAAAGAAGCTGTAGCATGACTACCCCCTTTATCTCAACAGACAATGCCTCCTGCGAGGATGTCGCCGGCTCCTTAGATGATCCCAAGAGTCAAGGTAGAGTAAGACTTCACACGACATCAGCACAAAACTGTGTTAAAGAAAGTGCCTGCAGTCTCTCTGCACCAGACAGGAATCTAAAGGCCCCGTAAACAAGAAATGAGGGGGGTGGGGGGAGCAGGTCATGTCCTCAGGAGTCCCACTGATAATCTTTGGGCTGCCTTCCTGCACTTTGATTAAGCTTGATTTAGAGTTAGATGGGGGCAAAAGAGAGAGAAGGAGAGACAAACAGAGCCGCCTCCACTAAAAGCAGGATTGACTCTAATTCAGGCGCTAGGGTGTTATCCAGGGCAGTTAATCTGGAGCTAGGCAACACTTGATCAGTTCTGTGTCGCTTTAATGTAGATGACCCAGTTGTTAAACAGCCACCAGACTACTGACACACAATTCCATCAGCTTGGTCTAGAGACAGATTTCTTGTTATATTTGTCTTGTTATGTTTAAGTGCTGCAAATGGCTGCACTTGACCTTTGATGGTCAATAAACTGGTTTGACAGGACATTGTTAAATCATTAGTTTACAGTCTAGATTCTACCTGTTGGATGAGTTCCCAGAATGCATTCATAAGATTAAATACATATGTTGTTGTGAGACCCATTTCCCACTTCATCCCTGTAATGGCTGAAGGAAAAAGTCCAGTCTCTCTCTCACACCGGATGTTACTCATAATATATTAGTAGCCATTAGGTCATCAGATGTTGTAGACACTAATGCTAGTTTGAGACATCTATTGATTTTCTCCAGGCACTTTAAGGGATTTTTTTTCCATATGTGTTTCATATTAACCTTTGCTTTTTTTTTCGAGCAGTATTGAGGAGTGTTGTGTTACCATTCAAGTGTGTTGCACTGTGTATGTGTTTATCTTATCAGACCTACAGGGGTTTAGCAGTGCCCCCTGCCATTTGCATCCTTGTGCTGTTGATCTGAGCGCTATGTGCAGAGTGACCTGTAGCATCTGTAGTAAGTGACAATTACTTGACACTGAGGATCACTGTGAGCCACAAGCAATCAGCTGGTTTCTGACTCTGATACTGATCTGTAACGTTGGGGTTGATTTGAAATTCTAATTTGGTGTCACGCAGGTAATGAAAACCAGTTTGAAATTATTTCACGGTCACTGGTTTTCAGTTGGAACTGTCCCTGTGAGCACTGGAAAGAGCAAGGTCACATTGTCATCACACATTTCCTTTACTCTTTGTCTTCCTTCTCACTTCTTCACATGGCCTGTCATTTCCTCTTTCATTACTAACCAACTCACACTTGTGTTGTCTGTCACTTCCCCCATATATTTAGGGGGATCGGCCCTTATATTTAGGTGTCCCTGCCTTCTCTGTCAGTAGTTCCTTTGTTTAGTGAATGGACATATTGGGGCTGCAGCCTGGCATTGAGCCACCTTTCTTGTCCCTTTGCCTGGCATGTGCCATCTGCTCCCCTAGCAGGAGACATTCTGTCAGGGTGTTGGCGTCCGCCTACGTGTTACTCCTCGTGTTGGTGCATGTTGGTGTGGATACATGTAAGCGTGTATATATAAATCCTAACTGTGAACGTATGTGTGCGTGTGTCTTACCTCTCGTCCCTTACCCAGCCTCCAGACCCTCCAGTCTTCATAGCAACAGGACCACCAGTAGTAATAGTAACAATAACTCCCACCTCACTTCTCCTCTGGAGGGCAAAGGTATGCTCCTCCTTCCCTCTTCCTCTGTTCCTATCCACTAACCACTATTGTCTACCTCTTTTGTTCCCTTTTATCTTTTTTTCTTTCATAATTTCACTTAAAATGACTTTTTTCTTGTGTAAAAATGTGATCAAGTTGGTTTGGTTAAAGGTTAAGGCGTTCTCTCTTCTTCTGTGGGTACACAAAGATAAATCATTAAAATGTAGAGCTCATGAGAATTTCTATACAGTGGAAATTATCAGAGAGCTATAACACATTTTAGTAATAAAATTAGGTCTGCTGCTTTCTAATAAGTAATATTATATTTTGCAATATAATTCCTTTTAAATGATGATGTGTTCTGAAAGTGTGGGGAGTTCTGATCAATATTAATGCAGCTAATCATAAATCATCTAATCTATGCCTCCACCATCCTCCTGCAGGCACGTTGAACGGCAGCCTGAGCAGGCCTCACAGCGAGAGCAGCGGCGAGTTCAGCCTGAGTCTGGACCAGGAGGTGTGGTCCAGCAGCGGCAGCAGCCCCGTCCAGCAGCCCACCTCCTCACGCTCCTCCCACCAGAGCCCCCTGCAGCTGCGCAGGTCCCTCGACCCATCCACCACCACGGACAGCCCTGGCCAGACCCAGATCAGGAAGACGGGATCCCCAGGGAGCGAGGTGCTTTCCCTGCAGCAGTTCCTGTATGAGGGTATTGATCCTGCAGAGGTGAGGCCTGAAACTCCACTATAAGTGCTGTTCTTAGATTTATTAGATTACAGCCTACACATGAAGTGGATTGAAATGAAACATTTTCTCTTATCAGTCAGTTCAGATTACATTTAAAGTTGGACTTGAAGTATTGTCAGTATAATTTCTTAGAATGACTCAAAATTTCTGATTTAATAACGTGAAACCACAGAATCTGATTCTTTGAGGTTTAAATCCTATCAAATATTTTGATGTAACAGCATCATCTACCTTAATATCAAAGGGTTGTTTGATGGTTTTTATTTGTTCTGTTCTTAATGCTGTTTGTTTGCTGTCTTTTGTAGTCTGGCAGTCAGGAGAACCTCACTGTAGACTCTCCTCGCCTTTCCACCTCCTCTGAGCACGTGCAGAAAGAACGCACTGTCACAAAGGGCCGGGGCATACTGCGCTCATCCAGCGGGAAGGCCGCACCAGTCAATGCTGAACGGCCACCAAGATTTTCCGGACAACCAGGGCGCCCTTCCCTGCGGAAGGCCGAGAGCACACGCGTGAAAGGCTCTGCACCAGTCCGCTCCAGCCTGTCTTCACAGGGCAAAGCAACCTCAGTCTCTGAACGCCTGGATTCAGCCTCCTCCACCCTGCCCCGGGCCAGCAGTGTTATCTCCACCGCTGAAGGTACCACACGACGTACCAGCATCCACGACCTGCTGTCCAAGGACAATCGGCAGCCCATTTCCGTCGACGCTCCTTCTCCTTCTGCTTCCACCAGGGCTGGGCTACGCTCGCAGCCCACACCCAGTGAGTACCACCCTAACAGTACCAACTTTAAGGGACCCCTCCCTACCACCACTCCCATGCCCAAGTCACTCAGCTTGCCTTGCCATAGCTCGGAGGACCCCGACCTCTCCACCCTTAAGTCTTTCCTCGGCTCTTCCTTCACTGTAGAGTCTGTGTTCATGGACTCCATCTTTAGTGAGTCAGCAGACAAAAACCTCCCCTTCCTGTCTCTTAACCCTACCTTAGTCAGCAACATCAGTGGGCCTCCTGTTACAAATAAGACCCATCCTCCTCCTGTGCCGCACCACATTCACACCCAAAACCAGACCCCTCACAGCCAATCAAACGGCCAGATGAGATCCAGCGAGGGTGTTGATCAGAGTCGTGTAAATAATCCAGACCAGTCACTGAGCCCAGAGGAGAGGGAGTCTCTGTGGTATGAGTACGGCTGTATCTAAATGATGGGGAGGTTTCTGGTTTGCTGATTTTAATAATTGACTTGAAGACCGAGGAACAAAAGTATGGATAAAGAGCAAAGCCATTTCCTCTGCATGTATTCATCAGAGCACTTTCTGTCTCTGTGTGGTGTATGTGGGTCGTTTTTCCCTGTTTGCTTTGGTGCTGATTGGTGATTTTTTTTTTTTTAAATTTTAAATTTTTTTTTAAACCCCCCTTAGGACTTTGATGAATATTCTTCCATCCAATAACCTTTCTGACATTATTTTTACCTCATCAAATCTGTTTCACTGGCTAACATACTATTATCTGCTGCAGTGGGTTTATACATCTTTATTTGGGAGTGAGAAGAAATCTAGGAGAATTATCAAGAACTGAATTTCATATTAGGCCAGAACACACTGAATAAGTTAGTTCAAGTGACACCAGGAATCATAAAAACAGCAGGAAAAGCTGTTTTTGATAAAGAGCAAAGCATTCTGGGGTAATTTGTTCATATTAAAGTCAGATAATAGGTTCACTTTACATTTTCTGTTTATTATGGTGATTCTTGGCGAGTCCCACTTTTCACCTCCTAAATTGCATGGCTTTGTTTTGTCTGTTTGACCTGAAACTTTAATTTGGATTGCTTTGACCAAAATGGTTTTCATGTGTTTGTTTCTTATGATGGTGTGTGCTGTTTGTTTTTGTACATTTGATATCTTTTCTGTGTTTTCTTTGCTGTATATACATTAACTGGAGTGTTTGCTCCCCTCTACAAACGGATTAATATGATCTGGTGGATCTTAACTGACCTCCTGGGCTGGTGACAAAATGATGAAACTTCATTCCCAAAACAATCAAGAGTGGCATTTTTTTTTAGTTGGAAAAGTGAAAGTTGAAAATGAAGGCACAGAATACAGCATGACCATGGTGATAGGCAGTTTTTTTTTTTGTTTTTTTTTTTAAACATGGATTTGATATTGTAAGTTGATTAGTTTGAGGTTGTTTTGTGAGTGAAGCTAACATCATTCCTTTTGGTATTTTCTCCTCCTGACGCACCATAAGTTGGACTAATCAAGGTGATATTTGAGACTGATCTTGTACAGACTGCTATCATTAAGTTATAATCAAAGACGAGCACTACATATTGTGCCAATACTAGTCGAACTGCCTGCATCTGCATCCTTATTTATTTTTGCTTTTGTGCTGTTTATTTGCTGTTTCGAAGTTGCTTTATTGTATTTATCTTGATTCAAAGTATCCGCAGGTATGAATTAAATGAAAATGGTCTGTCGTCATTCTGCAGATGTAACATAAGCGTTGCCTTTGTCCTACAGATGTGGAGGGCAGAAAGTCTAAAAGCAGGAGCGGGGAGCCGCAGCAAAGCTG
>VUQS01000607.1:0-19755 GCA_015108495.1 Heterochromis multidens | reverse complement strand
CTGGACTCCATTAAATGTTCCTTAGCTGCCTGTGTAAAGTGCACACACACACAGACACACACAAACACACACAACCTGGCCTTCCTTGAGTTAGGGCACATGCCTGTGGCCTGTGTAAGCCTGTGGTTGGTGTAATGATGACAGGCTCACACACACATACTCACAGATTCCAGGACCCCCACAAACATGACTTGGCTGAGCCTGCATGGTATATTGTGCTGCTGACAATGCTACCATTATTCTTAATTACTCTCAAGAATGGAAGCTAAATTATTTAAATGGAGTGTGTCTCTCTGAATGTCTGGCTGCCTCTTGGTCAATGTGCCTATCCTCAGCAGTGGTGGAACAAATACCCAGATCCTTTACTTCAGCAAAATGGCAATACCACAAAGTTACTATACCCTAATCATAGAAAATGTGAGTAGTGTAGTTAGTAGGTAGAATTATAAGTACTGTACTTATTATGCTGGGAAAATGGCTCCTGGCTGGGTTATATTGTCATATATACTATCTTGCTATTATTACTGAATGCATTTACATCTAAATAAGAACCGTCTTGGGTTGTTTGATGTTTTGTTAAATAGATAAAAAATTGTTTTCTAGAAAGTTGAGGTAAGCGTAAAATAAAAGTAAAGTAAATAACTAGAGAGCCATACAAATACCTTAGTGCAAGATTTAAGCTGATGCTTTTGTTTTTCCACCACTGATCTTCAATGACAGCCAGAGTAAACCTCACCTTGTCTTCTTTGGACAAACTTCAAGCTAATGTCTGTAGATGTAAACGGATGAAGAGGTTATCTGGCTCGGTCAGATATCAAGAGTGTCTTGTGTTCCTTTTGATCTGACAAGAGAATCAAGGAAAAAGTATAGTAATTTCCTCACCATCTTCTAATCTAAACATGCCTAATTACAGGCACCAAGGTGTATTTGAGTGGATTCATAGCCTACATATTAGAGCACATCCATTGCACAACAGCCAGGAAATAGGGTGTGCTGTGAAGAGACTGAGAATTTTTTTTTTTTTGGTTGCATCACAGAAAAAGTGCTGTGGTGCACCTCATTTCATGAACCCTTGTGTAGATTGAGTAAGATGAAATAATTAGAGGCTTTAGCTTGGATAGCTAGCTATCTGCTCTGCTGTACATGAAGGCAGGAGCATCATAATTAGAAACTAGCCAACACCAAAGGTTTAGGTGGCAAACACATTCGTCAGGACACAGATACTTTGTTATTACCTCTTTGTAGGCATCATTTGATATGGTGGCTTGCCTTCATCTGATGACATAGCCTTGACTGACCATTCTCTGCTTCCACAGCAGGACCTGACGTGTTGAGGCTCCAGTAGTGACTCATTACAGTTGTATGTTTGTTGTAAGTTTTTCTGTGTGTGTGTGTGTGTGTGTGTGTGTGTGTGTGTGTGTGTCTTCCTGCAACAACTGTGTTTAGTGAATCTGGGCCAGGTTAAGCACCACTGTGATTGTTCATACAACTTTTGCTTTTTAGAAGGGAACAGTTGTTATTTTTCTGTGTACCAGCCATTACATATTAAGACTAAATTATTTAGGCTCTAACTTTTGCAGGAAACATCAACACATCCTAGATCAATCTTTTTTTTGTTTGTTTTTGATTTTGCTGCAGTAGATTCAAAATTCAAAAAATGAGCATTAGAAAGAATGAGTTAAGATTATCACATGACATTTAATAAAACAAATATATTCAAATTTTCAATAGATAACATTTCTTATAAAACATTATATATAACACATTTACAATGCATGCAGCACCATGTCTTTATAATACTGGTGTTGACAGAATGTAATAGCTCATTTAAGTGCCACATTCAGGAAAATATGTACAATGCAGTAATTTACTGCAATAACCGTGGCATGAAGTTCCATAAAAAGAGAAACAAAACAGCTCTGCCATTACCAACGACACGCATTGATCTTCCTAATACTTCTGAAATGTCACTTCCTAACTTCCGACTCTTCATCTGCTGAGAGGGAATTGGATCAGTCCGTCTTGCACTCTTGTATCCCTCTGGGTGTATCACTTTTCCAGGAATGATGTCTATCCTTCCGGGTGATGTGTTTGTGTCAGCAACTTTGGCAGGAAAGAATGTCTTAGATGTTGGGTGTCTGTGTCCCTGTGTGTCAGCATCTCTTGTGTATGCAAGTGTTTGTCAGTGTCTGTGACTGATTTGTGGGTTTTGCTGGGTGTGTGAGTGTGTATTTTTCTCTTTCTGTGTGCGTCCACTCGTTCATGTCAGCGTCTCTGACAGGTGTGTAGGTTCCGGGCTGCAGTCCTGCTGACAGTGTGATCTCGCTCTCCTTTCTCTGGTCGGCAGGCCAGGCCTTCACCACAGTCACAGCGCTGGAACAGCTCCAAGCCATGGTTGCCTTTCCTGCGGTGGCGTGTACACACCTGGCCCTCTGTCAGAACAGGCTTACAAATGCGAGACCAGAAGTGTCTGGCACAGCAAAGACCCTCGGAGCAGTCTGCAGATCTCAGGCAGGCATCCCCCTCTTGGCCTGGACATCGAGGGGAAGAGCAAAGTGAAAATATGTTATATGGAACAGACCTCCATGAAAACTTTTTACTGCTGTTACTTGAACCCAACAGATAAGCCTGGTGTTTTTTTTAACAGCACACTTACCTTTGACAGCATGAGGCTGGTTGCTATGGGCAGTGGGAGGCTTCTTGGCTTGATGCTCCATGGTGTTGTTGTGTGTGTGCCAGCCAGTGGTGAGGGATACATCTGTGCCATCTATGTCACTTGCCTGACAAACACCTATAAAAAAGTCAAAGGGTAAAATAAATAATTACATTTAGGGTCTGTAATTACCACTGCCGACAAAGCCATTAGTTAATTAAGATATAAATAATAAAGTAAAAATAAATAAACAAAAATAAAAACGGATACAAGATGACTAAAAGAAAACCAAATGTCATTATTTATTTCAAATGAGCTCACCATTGCTGCAGCGGTTTCCTGCACAACACATTGAGTCCCTTGCGCAACGCTTTCGGTTCTTACGGCAGGGTAGGCAGACGCTTCGAGCATCGTTGCAGAATTCATCACCTCCGCAGTCTTCATCATCCGTGCAAACACCTGAGCTCTACATTATGATTAAAAACAAAAGCATAATGTCAGGTAGTATAATGCCATGATTGCTATGAGAGCTTACATAAGCGCAACATTGTTGTGCCGCACAGACTTGACTTTTACGCACGGCTGAGTTAATTACCTGCAAGGTGTCTACGGGTACTTTGTGTCCCATGCTACCGGAAGGTGAGGTGCGAGGACTTGGACTGACACTGTCGGCACCTTTCCCAACCGGAGCACCGGGCAGGTTTTTGATGGCGTTGGAGTTCGTCAGGACTGTGCCCGAGTAAACGTCCCCAAAGTATCCAAACAGCGTAAGATACACAGCCAAGAAGCGGCGGGCTGAAGGCATCTTCATGATTCCTTTCTTAAATTCTTCTGCAAACACACGATAAAATGTCCCTTCTGTTTTGATAAGAAAATATCTGTGAGTGGCAAAGTCCCAAACGGCCTTGAATCTCGAATCCTAAAGTTTCCAGAGAGTTTCGGAACGATGCTTGGAAGTCTCCTGACTCGCAGTCCTGGGATGATCTCGCTTTATACATGTGGACCTGTTTGTCTTCCCGCCCCTAGCTGTGCACTACAAAGACGGAGGGGTGGAATTTCAAACAGAGACCCACTGTACGGAAATGGCCATCTATTCTCCCTGCACAGGACAACGTTTCAGTATTTGTGATGATAATGACCTGCAAAGTCTGTCTGAATACACCCAGTGGCGTACACGGGAAACAAATCCCCCCAGTCAATACTTAATCTATCTAGTAAGTATAAAATATATACATAAAAATATTGATTATAAATAAATTTTTTCTTTAATTTTTATCAAGCTGTTTTTTTTTTTTAATTCTTATTCAAAATTCATTTTTCTTTGTTTAAAAATCACTGAAGAACATCTGATGAAAATAAATGCCTCGCGTGCCTCACTCCTTTGATAGAACTCTTACTAACATGATTTTTATCTTCTCAATACACAAAGCAGACAACGAGAAGAGAGTTTTTCCATTTTTATTGATCAATTATTTTAATTTCCAGAATTCCTGTGAATTTATCAAAATAGATAGCTAGTTAATATAATTTATTTGAATTATTTTCAAACTGTTATAGGTGTAATTTTAAAGAATAAAAACAATGTTTTTTTCTAGCACATTTCATTTCTGAAATTATTTTGATTTATAGCTGTAGTACGACTGTATTTCTGATGATGTCTTAACTGCACTTCGCTATAAAAGCCGTTTGCTTATTCCAGTTTCTTTGACATCCTTTGACTGCCCCTTGGCTGTGTGAAAACAGCTATTGAAGTTTCTTAAGTCGATTAACTACTTCATTTGATCTCTCTGATTGCAAAGGGGGCAATTATCCCCCAACGTGTGCTTGATTACACCAGTTGCGGACATCAATGTGTAGGATATGCAGACCATTAAGGGGTGTGAAAACTTTGCCGAATTAATGGACTTCCGTGGAGAGGCCTTTCAGGGTTGACTGGCACTTTGAGATTAAAGGCGACTCTGATCTACCCTGCTCTTTGACCCTTTAGGCTCCACCACTTCAAGAAGGAGAAATTTATTTGAGAATATTCAAATTAAGTCTCAATGTTTTTTCACCTAAATCTGCTGATAACGCCCCATTACAGTTGACTTGTATTTTAGTTTTACTTTAAGTTTCTTATCTCCAATCCTGATGCGCCTAAAAATCCTTTTCCTGGGAGATTTGACCTCTTCTGATTTATTTATTCACTTGTTTTAAGTTAAAACTTTCAGTGACACTGACTTCAAAAAGACTTTTCGTTTTCAGTCCATTTCCACTGTGCAAGAAAAGCTCCCTAGAGCTGCTGAAGTGCCTGATTCAAACAAGAACTTAACTTTCTCCTTGAAGATTATGTTAGCACTTGGACGTCATCTGCTGGTCACGCAGCCTTTATTCGAAGTTTGAGTGTGAGAACGTGTCTGCGTGTGTAGAAGTATGAGCGATGCGCCATAGACACCTGACAAGCACACTAGCACTTTGCGCATTTGAATTGCTGCATATCTTTTGAAGTAGAGCTTTTATCTCCACTTTACTAAATGTCAGTACTGGTAAGGTGAGCTCCTTTGATGCACTTTGATCCCCTTTGATCTCGCAGAAGTGTCACCCTGTTGTTATGGCTGAAGCCATTTCCCTGTGCCCCAAACAGATTTGTTGTGCGAACAACACGGAGGCCAGAAAAGCTGAATCATCCGCACTTACCACTAAGTGGATGATATTAACTCTAGGAGTGATTATTAGATATCTGGGAACCTTAAGCAGTTCACATGAGGATGAGGTACTTGGGTGAAGGGACATTTTAGTCTTACCAGCAGCTCCCTCTTGTGGCAACTACAGCAAACTCTGCACATCACACGTTTTCACTCAATCATTGTGAGCTGTTTAAAAGAACACAACAAACACAACTCAAAAGTATTGTTTTTACTCTATAATTTTAAAAATTGTACACGTGGCACTCTGCAAAATAATTTACAGCAGAAAAATAACAACACAAGGCAAATATCAGGTAACTTTGAGAAGGCAGTCAATAGAAACTCAAAACCAGTGGTTTGTTAAGTTATGACATACATAAGGCTTTGTGAAAACATAACCCACCCTTAACACAGTAAAACACTTAAGGTTTATCTGAAGAATTAAGATTTCTTCTTGTTTTTAGTTCTCCATCAACAGAGTTATATAATGTGTGTGTTTGAGTTCCTGGGGTGAATGCAGATGGGAGAATTTTGCCTTCAGGACTTTCTGCCTAGACAGGCTTTGCAAGACATGGTTAATATTGTCAAATGGATGAATTTTAACTTTTTTTCAAGCCTTACTAAGTAGACTTGTTGCCTAGACAAAATCAAACTGACTGTAAACTACAATGCATAAGAAAGATTTTGAAAGGCAAACTTCTCCTGCTAGTGGGGTGAAATATGACTTGAGCTTTACATCTCTATTTAAACCAAACAGTGAAATGAGAATTTGAATTATGATGCATTATGATTAATGCTGTCATACTGTCAAAGATTGTCAACAGTGGTAAACAAAAATATTTTCATATTTGTATTGGCAAAATATTTAAAACTGCAAATCATTCTTGCTGTCTCTAAAAGCTCAGATTTAATGACTGAAACATGTGATGGATGGTGTTCTGAGCTATGATTAATGCTCACTGGTGTTTTATATCAGGCCAGTAGTGATTGACTTCAAAAGATCACATTAGATATGTAGAGAAAAGCATGTCATTGCAGCCATATCAGGTATGATAGCTTTTAATCATTTTAAATGTTCCTGTGACATAAATCAAAGGCGTAAGCAGGAAATTTATTTCACATATTTTGTCAGCCATCAAATGACAAAAAATTCTCTGTGGTGATTAATGATTTTATTATATATAAGAAAGGATGAAAAGCAGCCATCTAAGAGGACACATAAGTTTTTGAGGTGTATATGTGTTCATGCAGCATTGAAAAGATCTTGTGATGTAAATTTTGTATGCCATTGATTTAAGGCACTTACATTCCTTTTGACTTTATGTTCTGATTTGACGAGGTGACGAGCTGGGTGAGAGATCATGGTGCTAGTGATCAAAGTTGAGATTTCACAAAATATAATCTTATTTATTTAGCTTCTTTCTGTCTCTAGGAGACATTTTATGTTAAGTCAAGATAGTCTTAAGATAATGCAAATAATGCAAATGTGGTAAATCTGACTTCCAAATAAAGAGAAGGAATTTTTATGGATGAACTCAACATGGTGAAACCTGTTTAAAAACCTTGACAATACCACAAATGATAAAATCATCGATCAAGTTCACAAATTTATACAAGTCTCCAATTTTTTCTAAAGAATGCCGTCAAGTACGTTACAAAGTAATAAAGCACAAAAGAAATCACAATACAAAAACAAATAACCAGTACTGTCATCTCAACATCGCTTATTATAATTTATCAACAGCACCAAAGACATCGAAACCATGTTCACAGTTATGTCAGTACTATACAGGAGAGGACGTTCGGTTTGGGTGGATTGGAGGAGTGGCTGAAAAACAACGTGAAGACGGATGTAGGCAATCATATGCATGATTAAAAAAAAGCCTATTAAAGAACAGAAAAGTGTGACCTCTACTGAAGCTTAAAATGAGCTAGCTATAACTGTGGAGTTTCTCAGTTAATGGTCTTAAGTGCATAAGGACACATTGCTTCATGGAAATACTAGCTGACATTTCATGTGTGCCGGTGTGTGATTCATTAAATTTTAAGCAGGGCACTTTAAGAGTCACGTCTCTTTCCACTGAATGCACAGTGTTTGTGCTTTTCAAGGTAGATTAATCTCACATAAATTGTACTAAGTATTTGATTTTAGCCCAGTAGTGTTCATGTGTGACAATATAGCTCGTAAATTCAAATACTATGTACCATACATATTGTATTTTCAATAAGAAGAAAAATCTGTGACATTCAGGTTAGTCTTGAGCACTTGGTACCAGTTGTACTTGCCATCTGTAGTGTGTAGATACCTACAAAGTATTACAGATTGCAGCAAGCAGCTGCATGTCGATAACCAGAGAGCAGCTGCAGTAACATCATATCTCCTCCCAGAGTCCACCAAATATTTCACTAAAAATTGCAGAAAAACAAATCTATAAAAAAAAATCAATAACCATCCTCTTCTTCTTTTAAGCAGTCAACAACATGTTCGCAGTTTTTTTGTTTTGTTTTTTTAAATCGTAGAACCAAAATTTAGACAAACTTTAAAACATTCATCCATCCACTACACATCTTTTCATGTTACATGGGAAAACCTGGCTCCATTATCAGCCTCTGTTGTATTGTGTTTGAGTGTATGTGTGTGTTTGTGTTTGTATCCCTGCACTTTCTTTGCCTTTAGACCCAAGTGTAAAACAACACTGGAGAAGTGCTACAGCAGTCCCAATATAAATGCTTGATCCAGAGCCACAGTGAAATAAAGGCATATCGGTGACCCAGAAGGTTTGCCATCCATCTGTTTATCTTCTTTTCCATATCTTCTCTTTCATTTTTAACGCAGTTTTCTTTTTTACATCACAGCCATGTCCTCCAATAATGACCTCCAAACCATTCAAAGCCAACAAAAGAAGAGTTTCTTCTGGTTTCAAGAGGAGAGGAGGACTTCAAAAATCAACGTCCCAGCCGGAGTTGTCATCAGGAGGTGGGTCTTCATTGTCTTCAGGGAAGCTGTCAAAGTTACTTGTGTCAACTGCTGATGTGACCTGGTAGAAACACAAAATAATCTTTCACATAAAGAATAAACAACAATAACAAAACGTGAATTTTGAGAGTGAGTGACTATAAAACAACAAACAACTGGCAACAGTGTGCACTTACATTAGGGATAATAGGCGGTGTCAGTGTCCCCTTCTTCAAACCTTCCCAGTTAAAGCCCTCAAACCATCTAAAAGAAAAACAGCATTACTTCGTCATTATACAGAAAACAAATTAATAAAATGTTTGGATTGAGTAATACATTTTCTCACTTGTGCTTTTGGATGTCTTTGACACCATTTTTCAAGTTTCCCAGTCTTTCAGAAGGATTATCCCTGAAGCAGAAAAAAAAAACGTATGATTCAGCATGCAGACCACTTAAATGAATTACTATGTGTAAATGTCTACAGGCACAAACACTTACCTGCATAGCTTTTTGATTAGGTTGGCAGCATTTTTGGTAATTTTCTTTGGAAACTCAATCATGTCGATTCCTCTCAAGATGATGTTGTAGGTTTTCATAGGATCAGGGCCAGAGAATGGAGGACTACACAACAGAGGCCAACATTTTACTTTGAAGTAAAAAGTGCTAAAGTATGGACAGTTTTGTTATCAGGTACCATCAAACTGTTCTGTGTAAATTGTGCATTGATCTGACACATTTTAATTTTCACCAGGTGACTCAACATTTCCAAAAAGTTTTGTATGCGTATACCATCAACGCAAAAACTTTATAAACAAGTTTGTTAAGGACAAGCCCAGGCCTGCGAGTACCTGCCAGTTAAGAGCTCAAACATAAGGATTCCTAGAGACCAGTAGTCAGCTGAGATGTCGTGGCCCTTGTTCAGAATGATCTCTGGTGCTACATACTCTGGTGTCCCACAGAAGGTCCACGTTTTCTTCCCAAACCCAATCTTTTTGGCAAAGCCAAAGTCCACCTAAAGAAAACAAAGATTTTGTTGTCAGATTTTGGTCATTAGACAAAGAAGAATTTGACTTAAAATCCTCCTCATGCTATTTTGGTTCCTATCAGATCATGTTCACTCTTATGCATACTAATGGTGGAATGATAATGGTGGAAATAGTGGCATTAGCGGGTTTGGAGCTGAACTGAGTAGCTGGTGGCTGCTCTGCCAAAAGACACAAACTGGTTTCTCCATGAGGAGAAAAGGGAATGGTGGTGTACCTCAAAAAACAGAACCTAACATAACCTTAGTTATGCTTTTCTTCACACTGTGATTATTCTTTTATTTGAAGCCATTGTGGCAGTATTCAAAATTATTTTTGACATTTCACTATACATCAGAGAAAGATGGCATTTCTCTTCTTTTGCATTATTGTATCCATCTCAAAAACAAACAATACATTTTAGAGGTTTTTGTGTTTCCATGTTGATCTCTTACCAGTTTGGCATAACCCCTGTGGTCCAATATAAGGTTCTCTGGTTTAAGGTCTCTGTAGATAATGCCTTTGGAATGCAGGTAAGCAAAAGCCTCCACTACACAGGCTGTGTAAAACCTGGTGGTTGAGTCCTCAAATGAACCCCTGGAAACACAGCAGGACAAAAGAGATGAATTGTGGATATATGTATCGAATTGTCAATTATATCAAATAGTAAAATGTGATACACTGTCAATAATCTAGGTATAAAATCGCTAGAAATATTGGTTAAAGCAGGACTCAAATATTGTTTTACCAAAATGACCTTAACTGCCACACTTTTCTTTGCCATAATTGTGTGTGTATGACACTAATCAGTTATGTCTGATCTGGGGAAAATGAGTTTACCGGTCTCTAAGAATGGTCCACAGTTCTCCGCCTAAACAGGCTTCCATCAACATGTAGAGGTATTTGCTGTCCTTGAAGGTTCTATACAGTCTGAAAACACAGAGAGGTAGTTGCTATCACAAATAGATGCAAAATCAATAAATATGCAACTATTACTGGGCTGAAGAAAAGCAGTGAATACATTTTCTTAACCACTTATCCAATTCATCAAAATCAAAATTCCCATTATCTATTCTGAAAATGTGGTAGTAATAAAATAAAGCAATCTGTTATTGGCCAGAGATTTTCTATGATATAATTCAGTATATATTAAACGTTTGTTAAAATATACATTCACTCTGGACTTGTGATGCAATGCAAATAATTTTAGTAAACCTCAATAAACAGCGTACAACAAAACACTCTCAAAGTGTTTTATTGGATTCAAGTTAGGAAACATACTTGGTCAAGCCAAGTGTTTACTTTTTTTCTTTTTAAAAAAAAATTTTATGTTGCAAAATATCTGTCCGGCCACGCATCTTAAGACTGTGAGTTATCTTGTCATTCAGTATTCCAGCACAAAAACTAGCATTCATGGTGCCATCTCTATTAAAACTTTCCTATACTGTTTGCATCCTCTTATTAGCACTCTCCCACCTTTATTTTTTATAGTCAGTACTATGCAGTCACCAGGGTGCTCCTGGCCACAAACCCACCAAAGAAGCTGGACCTAAATTGATATAAACAAATTTATTTAGTCTGACTAAAGATTGTCCTGCCAGTATTTGTCATGCTCCTTCATTTTAACCATGCAGTTTTGTGCCACTTCATCAGCAAAGGATTTCTGACACACCATTTTCCACAGATAATCACTGTGCCAAGTCATAAGTACTTAATAGAAAGCAAATTGTGCATGCCTTCATTATTCAAGGGTGACTATTGAGCCATCTGTTATTGGTAGCACAGCTTCTCTAAACCTCTTAACCACTTCTGCAGCTGTGTTTTGTTAGCCTGCTGATGCTTGTATCACCCATCTTTATGAAGTCACACTATCTGGTTTCTTTCTTGTTCAGGCAGTTCTTTATTATTGTTAAGCCATGCTATATTACATACAACCTAAGCCAAAATGAGAAAGCTGTGATGATGGCAGGCTCTTTTTGTAACCATGTTCATTAAATTAGCCTTAATAGGAAATGTAATTTTTAATAACTTTTGCTTTGATCATCATTTATTTGTGTAATATGCACAATTTTAATGTTGAATTAAACATTCATTAAGATGAACAAACTTTACAAGTATTTACTGAGCATTTTAAGGAAGCTGATGTTAGGAAGCTACCTAACAATGAAGTCAGAGTGGGCCTCTTGCATGATGAGCTTTTCTGAGCGAATGTGCTCTTGCTGTCTTGTGTCGACAATGTGTCGCTTCTTCAGGATTTTCATGGCAAAGGTTTTGTTCTCATCACTCTTGAGCTGAACCTGCAGTGATAGGGAAAGAAAGAGGTTCAAATAGGAACGTCAGGCTGCAAATGAACGTGTGCAGCTTGTCAGACGATTCCAGAAATGGGCAAAGATTTTTTTAAATTCATGTTAATGTCACAGTGCAGTGCCTCATACCAGCTCAACACGTCCAAATCCACCAACCCCCAGAGTGTCAATGATGTTAAAGTCAGCTAGGTTCAGATTGAAGAAAAACGCGTTCTCTGCTTCATACCTGTGGGGCCAGGAAAAAGAGAGGAAAGAACGAAGGGGAACAGGATTAGAGATGAGATGAAGGATGAAAGAAAACATAATCCACTTTCAACAACCTGAGACAAAATATCCGTCTCTCCTTGAGCTCATTTGTTTGCAAATCTTAGAGGATTTAACTCATAGTAATCTATCAAGGATGTTGTTGAGGATGTGGAGAGTATAAATATGAGCACATGAACAGGATGTTTTTGAGTTTAGTCTTCTGGCAAATTACTTTGACCTCTCTTTGATCACAGACTAACTGTCCCCAGCTTGTCCCCATTCTTTACAGGAAAGAACAAAGATGGGACATCTGTCACACAAGCTACTCACTACTCAGTTGGCTCAGAAGACATGCCTTGGCTCTGCCACTGAACTCCACAACATGCCGGCATGTTGGCAGTGGAGATTGTTTCCACGTGTCCACCCCTTATCCCCAGATGCCCCGTGTCTTCTCTGGTTATTGTTTGATCCAGACAGAGTTTCATCAGCTCAGTTTCTGGATCAGTGGGCTTAGGACAGATCCAAGCCTGGATAGGCCTTTCTGGGTCACTCATAACAGACTATCGCCTCAACGTCAGGCCTCTTCTCTCTGAAAAATATTTTAGCTGTATGTTTGTGTAGACAGCGACTTATCAAAAAACACCTCCACAGAAGACGTGTTTAGATAAGTCAGCAGCCTTCTTTCATGGAGCTGCAGGGATTAAGATTATTTACATAAAAGTAGGTTAAACACTTTTAGAAAAACTGTTCCAGGTTTTAATGTAATCAGTAAAATGCCAAATTATGTTTGCTTTATGTCATTCTGGCTTATCTGGCTATTTCAAGTGTAAAAAAGGGAATTGGACTCGTTTCAGATCAGTTACACTGGAAACCTTTTCCCTAAGCTACATGGCAGTGGGCACTTTAGTGGCACGTGTTGGCAGGTTACTGAGCACAATGTTTCTCAGAAACACATCAGGTTACCAGGACACTCACGGTTTATTTGTGTGTATGTATACACTATTACTATCATGGGAGATTTACAGGTTATCCTTTCATCTTTTCTCCCCGACCCTGACCTGGATGCAGGCCCAGAAAACACTCCAAATCCCAAAATAAGCTCTGCTTAAGAAAAGGATGGAGACAAGTAACCGAGATTACATGACATACTATGTGTGGGGCAGTATTATTAAAAAGTCAATGTGACTGACGCAGGTGTAAATGTGGACTTTGAGTACGCATGTGCAAAATATGAGATGGGTACAAGGATGTGTCTGGGTTCTGTTAATGAAGAAGCGATTTGTAAATTCTGCCAAGATATAGAAGGAATGGGGAGTAAGGAGATAATTTTACATTGTAAAGGGGCTAAAACTGTTGAATAGTAATAGCAATATGCAGCCAGCAGATGGCAGCGTTGCTTCATTATAGCGAGTCAGTATCAAAGAGCTGATGAACAAAAACTGTGCCATTCACAGCTGAAGCACAAAATGAACCTTTTCCTTTTAGATAAGCAATGAAAGAATAAATCTGTGTCTTTTATTCTCTAGAAAAGATGGACACTTCTTCAAGTGAGTAACAATAGAAAACCATTAAGCTACTTTGCAATGTAATTAATAGTTTTGTCACAGGCAAAACACATCTTAATCAAGGACACACAGTCTCTGTAGGAATCAATGAATAGTGGAGATATTCAGTTAGGCAGCTATACACAATACTTTTTTTTTTTTTTGCAGAAAAGTACACTTGTCTATCTCTATAACTGATCCATGATATGCCGGAAACTGGAATATGATACTAGGTAGAAGATCCAGTGGGACTGAAACCATACATCCACCTTAAATAGATGTCTAAACCATGACCTTGAATAAAAGTGAACACAGAGCTCAGCAGCATCTAACACTTTTTCCTGGACAGCATATGTATTATAAGGTTGAAATAAGATGTTACTTATAACTGCTATCTTGAAAATCCATTACAGGCTCAGCATTACAAAGTGTTCCTATGCAGGTCAAGTAGCACCCTGGTGGGTGATAATCTGTATCACTGAACGAATGAGGTCATAAAAATGATGCAATCCCCATGTGTCTAAAATGTGTGTCAGTATTTGTGTGGGAGTGTGTGTACCATTATCCTCATTTACTTTGCTCCAGTTCGTCTTCGTCTGACTGACTCAGGGGAGTAGAAAGAGGAGAAGGAAGCACTTCTGACCTTAAACCAGACTTAAATGCCACTTTTATTTATGAGTAATTCCTGCTTATTGAACTTCTACACTCTCAAAAGACACAGGACCTGCTGAGTCATACTGGTTCATATTTTCTCATTAATTTTCAGTTATTAAGGGTTTTCTTGCTGGAAGGGTCTAAATTGCTGATTAATAGTAAGTGGAAATGGCTGCTTGAAAGGACAATTAGAACATTTTAATCAAAAAGAGTAGGGAATAAAAAGTGGTGTTAACTTATTTGAGGGCCATCTAAATGACTTAATTTGAGCACCAAGAAGCAAATTATTTTTAGGTCATTGTATACCTTTAAAAGAAAGGGTAAACATAAAGCTTCAGGATATATGTGTAACATAATTTCAGATTTCTCTATAAAGTATTTTCTCTTATGATAAGTCTGCATCACTGGAGAAAATCAGTTTTTTTTTCTTTTACTTTGTCTGATCAAAAACAATTTGTGCACATAGCACGTGGCAGGGAGCTAGTCTTTGAAGAAAAGACCTGTCAACCCCACAGAGAGCAGCTGTAGTTTCCTGTACAGCAACAGCACTACTTATGCTTATCCACTGTGACCAATTAGAGACAGTTTCCATCACCATGGGATCCTGACTCAGGCTTTCCTCACCGAGAAGCAAACGTGTTCTGCTGAGTGGGGAGTGCCGGCAAAAGACGACACAGCACGCAGCAGGGAAAGCTGCCTTAACCAGGGTGAAAATGACGTTGATGAGATAGATTTGAGGGAGCAGAGAAGGTGATTGGGTCTAATTTGAGTTAAAGGGCTTGATGATAAAGTTATAAACATTTGTCATGCAAAAGTACAACTTGTTGCTCATTTGCATAAAATCAAACTTGTTTCAGCAATCTTTTAGGTTGTCTGCACGTCACACTGTGTGACACAGATCTAATTAACTAGGGAACCTTATCTAGGCTGATGTATGTAGAATGATAATGCAGGCTAAATGATGGAAGGTTGTAATTCCTTTGCTATTTCTTTTTTTTTCTTGCCATGCAACATCCTGTACACCTTCTCGGTGGGTTATTATAAAGGCTCGGATCATACAACCAAGGCTTCTGCTAATATAAAACAACAACATTGTGTTGATTATCATTTCATGCTGACAGCCACTGGCTATTATATTATCATATTATCATAGAT
This sequence comes from Heterochromis multidens, assembly GCA_015108495.1. Taxonomy (NCBI): domain Eukaryota; kingdom Metazoa; phylum Chordata; class Actinopteri; order Cichliformes; family Cichlidae; genus Heterochromis; species Heterochromis multidens. Next base: position 4,553 of record VUQS01000607.1, on the reverse strand, counting down.
CTACTGGCTGGCCAAACAATCATCAGTGGAGCCATAAAGGGGATCTGGCCAGGGCTGAAAGCCAGAGGTAAGATACTACACCCCCCATTATGCCCATTCGTTTCTTGTTGCCTCTTTCCAGCTCTGGTGTTATGTTCTGCTCTTGACTGCTCTGCTGACTAAATGCCACTGACTTGCAAAAGATCACTGGCGCTCTCAGCTAGAAATCCACAGCCCACAGCATCAGGCAGACGTCTAGTCTGTTTTGTCACCCTCTTGTTCTCTCTCTGTCTCTCTAAATCTATCTACATATGGGATAAGCTGTTCCTGCTCTCTGGCTCCCTGTAAACTGTCATTACTGGGTTCTTGTTTCTACTCACCTTGACTCTCAACATAGCGCTGATTCAGTGGGGTATCAGATTATGCCAAGAGATGGCTGAAAGAACCTCTAGATTCCCACCTCAATGCCAAAGTGCCTTCTATAGAGCCATTCTTATGTTTCCATAGTTAAGATAAATAGAGTACATATTAATTCCTCCAGAAATAGAGGTGAAGGTCATAGCCTATGCTTTCTGTTTCCCACTGAGTGTTGCATTGTTATGTAACAGACCTAAAGGCACGAAGCATTAACAGCTGGCCTGCATGTTTCTTCATGAAATATTTCAGCTGTTGGGCAATCACATTTAACGCTTTTTTGAACTAAAAATTAAGTTATTAAAACAATCAACCCCCAAGCAATATGATACATTTGCATGATTGGTATGATTGCATGATTTATGCATAACATTATTTTTTCTTTGTCTTACTTGGCTTTGGCATCAGCATCCTCATGGCCTTTGCTGGACACATCCTCCAAACTCCCAATCAGGTGCTTGAATGAACTGAAACACAGGCAGTAAATGTTAAAACAGCACATGGTGAAGCATTTTAGAGTCTGTGTTGCTTGAGAAGCTACAGACAATCCAGGCTCAAGTAACATACATATATTCTCATTCATTCTATGTAATGTATACATAGCTTATGTTACAGGGAACAAAGCACTTTGTATCTGTATAAGAAGCTGGCGCAAAGTATGACCAGTCTGCCATGCACACTCCCAGTTAGTATTAAATATTCATCAGTCTGCTTTTAGAGACAAGCCTCTAAAAATCACAGACGAGGAGACAGATGAGAAGACAGAGCTACCCCAAAGAGGTGCAAAACAGTGTGATAGCAGATGGTGGGTGAGAGGGATTTTTGAGACAAAAGTAGACGCTTTGCATAAATATTTAGTGAATAAATTAAAAACTAAAAACGTACTGTGTTGAGTGATAAAGAAATCACTGGATATTATGCAAGTTATTATTAGGCATAAACCCCCATGACAATATGTTAGATCTTTTTCAGTACTAAGTAAAGTCTGGTAAGTTTTTAGCTGAAAGAAGCAGCGCAACAACTTCTTTTTATTCCTTTATATTTCTAATTACGACAAGAAAAAAACATGTACATTCTGAAAGTTAAAGAATGATACAGGAAGTATTAGATGGACCTACAGAACAATAAGCTACACATTATACTAACTTGCTGAAATAAAATCCTCAGCACTTGCATTTCTTAAGAGATTTGGTACATGAAAAATAACTCCTGTGCGTCGGCTCATTTCTCCCTGAAGTATGGCTTTCTATGCAAAAAAAGATTCCAAACATCCTGAAAGAACAACTAGCTGAGACACTTTACAAGCAGGGCTCATCAAGCTGTCAGCTAGAAGATGCACTGCATCTGGCGTTTTCTCCTGTTGAGACCATAATGCCTGCTAGTAAGGGCTGTTTCTGAGCTGAGCTTTTCTCTAAATGTTTGGCTGCTTACAGTGTCTATTGGGCTGAGCCAGTAAATCCCTGCAGCTTCTTTTTTTATTCTCTCTCGCTTTCCCACGGCTCCTGTAATTATCCTTATTTTACCTCTTAACGTGCACACTGTTTCATTTTTAAGCATCACACGTGCATGGATATTAAAAAAATAAATAAATGGGCACAGAATTCTGAAAGATTCAAAAACAAATATCCTGCACCAAAACTAGCCTGATTGGGTGACACATAAACACACACTGAACCACTTTTGTGGGCTGTGGCAGCATTAGCTGCTCGTATGAAAGGCAGCAGTAATCACCTGCACTGGATGACTCACTCACTATCCCCTCTTCTAGCTTTGAGGATGGCCCATTTGTGCCTGCTGTGTTCCCTAAGGCCACAGGGAGCCCCTTGGAAAGCTGATACCATTTCCTCTCCCCACACAACCTGCCTCTTTTTAATGCTAGAGAAAGAGATGCTAAGAGACAGAATGTTTCCTTACATAGTGAGCAGTAATGAACTTTTTCAGATCTACATTACTTTTGAATAGCACAATCTTACTGTAAAGCATGACATACATTGTAATGAAATGTCAAATTGTATTAGTGTAATTAGAGGAAAACAGCAAATGTTTGAGCCCAGATTTGTAGAAAAAGATATTGTGAGCTGAAAAACATAGTTATGCTCTGGGGTAATGCCCTAAAAATAAGTGAAGAAAAGAGCAGCTGTTAGTCATTCCTTCACAAATCTAGCATATATTTAAATTTTTTACTGAAATTGGATTCTGGACACATGTTACACCTGGCTTTCTGGCATAACGTAACAAAGCAAGTGCAAATAAGTTCATTTATTTCATCTGTGTGTGGAAAATATTTACATGACAATCAAGTGAGTCCTGCATATAGAAACTGGACAGGTTAGATGATGGTGTGATTACATTTTGTACCTTTTATCATTTCTTTTATTTAGAGTAGGACTATTTAACATCGACTGTCAGGTAGTGTCTGTAGTGATAAAAATTATACATTTTGAAATGTAGTGTAACACTAAAACAAGAAAGGAAGACTCATGATGTTAGCAATCTTAAGCAATAACATTTGTATTACAGAATACAAATGCTTACATTATGTAACATCATCTACCATAAACTGGTCATACCAGACCAAATATGGCTGCAACAGCACACGCTCTGAATGTATTAAAGTGAGTAATGGTGTAGCTTAATGTTTGTCTTTTAAATCCAGCTTTTAAGCTATAATATAAAAATGATATGCCAATTAAGCTGAATCATGACTGAGTACAGGACCTTTTCTCACATTTATTGAATTTATTGAATTTTAGCTTAATTTTGGAGACAATGTCTTTACGAGAGCATTGATGTTTTGAGCCAAATGACAACTAAACGTGCCGTGGCCACTCTCAAAGGTGAATATGCCAGTTAACTTGAATCATGACCCAATACAGAACTTTTTTCTTAAATTTATTGAATTTGTGCATTATGTGTTAATTACCTTGTGGTAATTAACCAGGTTAAGGTTAATTACCACACAATGCACCACACACAACCACAAATCCTAGCAACAACGTCGACCATATAAGTAGGTTACGTCGTAGGCTCTACAAAGATTCATTGCAGAAGTCTAAATCAGGTGAAAATGTGCCATGGCCACTCACAAAAGAGTAGAAGTGGCCTCTCACTGTATCATACTGTACTTCTCGGAAATAACGAGCGAAATGAGAATTTGTAAGCTTGTTTCATTGCTGCTCATGACAAACATTTGTTCATTGTAAATCTAGCAACATCCATTTCTTTTAAATGTGAATGAGTACTGACAGTGTAGAAGAGTCATTAGGTTCTTTGAGGATTAACTTTATTGATACTCACTCTCGATCAATGACTAGACAGGTGACTGCGCCTGCAGCAATGACACTGGCCGTCCTGATGTCCTCCCTGGAGAAAATGAATATACAACACAATCAGGCACAACTGCAAAACTAGAACTTTGAGCAAATGATCAAATAATGTGTTGCCATTTATTTCATATCACTTCATATGCAAGCTTGACACATAATAAAAACATCACTATCAACAGGCAACACACATCACTGCAGAATTTGCATTACTCTTTATCATATTTGACATCAAGTTCATCTTCCTCTGATGACAATCCTTCTTCGGAGGAGTCACCCCAGTCGCATGAATCCTCTGAGTCCGTATCCCAAGACTCCATCCTTTACTGTGAAAAATGTTTTCCACACAGAGTCCCACAGGGATAAGCTCTAAATCTGAACCAGTGCACTGCCCAGTGCACCCCACCAACAAAGAGCACCTGTGTAGTACTTCTCTATAAGTTTCCAATCCAAGGGTAGTGTTATCCACTTCAATACAAACTAAAAAAATTAAAAGAGACAAGGAATTCTTCAGAGGGTGTCCCATAAGCAGATTATTTCAAGCTGTATCCTTTCACAAAAGTAAAATAAAATTTTTTAAAAAGTTTGTTTATAAGATGACTGACTACTTTCTAGATTTCAAAAAGAGTCAATTCAATTCAGCTGGGGCACTAACAGTAACTAGCCTTGGACAAACACTGTCTGTGTCTGGTCTGAACTCAAAGACATATGGCAACCTATTTCAATGAAGTGAGGTGACAATTCCTCCTCATGCCATGTGAACTCCCTCTGCCTTCCCTTGTCACACACACACATGCACCCCCCCCCCCCCCCCCCCCCCCCCCAACAACCCACCCC
>VUQS01000606.1:21441-37254 GCA_015108495.1 Heterochromis multidens | reverse complement strand
GGGAGGTGTGAATGGTTGTCTTTCAAATCTGCAACAGAAAGTGTTAAGATCGTCAGCCAGTTGGAGATTCTCCTCAGGGTTGGGGAATCGACTTCTGTAGCTGGTGATGTGCTGCAGGCCTCTCCAAACTGATGCAGGGTCGTTGGCTGAGAAGCTTTTTTAGCTTCTCACTGTAGCTCCTCTTAGCTACCCTGATCTCCTTGCTCAGCTTGTTTCTGGCCTGCTTGTACAGGGCCCGGTCCCCACTGCTGTAGGCCTCCTCCTTGGTCTGGCGCAGCTTCCTCACATTTGAAGTGAACCATGGTTTGTTATTATTGTATGTGCAAAAGGTCTTAGTCTGCACACACAAGTCCTCACAGAAACTGATGCATGATGTCACAGTGTCAGTGAGTTCATTTAGGTCGGTGGTTGCAGCTTCAAAAACACTCCAATCCACACAGTCAAAGCAGCCTTGTAATTCCTCCTTTGACTCCTTGGTCCACTTCTTCACAGTTTTAACCTCAGGCTTAGACGTTTTTAATTTCTGTCTGTAGGTAGGTATGAGGTGAAGCAGACAGTGATCAGAGAGTCCAAGAGCACGGTGACTTGGTTGGTAGATGTGGTTTGGTAGAAAGAACTTGTTCATAATTTCTAGAAAAAAAATCAGCTGTTGAGCTATATATAGTTTTTTTTTTGTTTGTTTTTTTTAACACAAGACAGAGACCTGTGATACATCTGTCCAGGGCATACCCTACCTTTCGCTGGGTTAGGCTCCAGCCCTCAACTACAACCACAAATCTGATAAGCAGAACTGATGAGAGGATTCTGCTACAGTGTTAAAAACTTTATTTTGGGGCAAATTAGGCAAAATATTAAAGCACTTTCTATCAAATTTGACTGGTGATTCTATACATGCTGGTTTTATTTACTAATAACTACTGAAATTAAATAAAATTTAGATAATGCTTCAAAATAACTCCTTAAATAAGAGCCTTTATGTTGAAGAGAAGGCAGACATCTCTACAAACTGGTCAACTCCCATCATAAACAATCAATACAGATACGTGGACAGGCTACAAATACTGTCCCTTTAAAACTCTTGTATAACCAAAATCACACGCATGTATACTACCCAGCAAGTGAAACAAGTGAGTTTTTATAAGATATCCAAATAGAAAAATAAAATTACTTTTTCTAATCTGCTGCAATCAAAAATACAATTTCAATATCATGATTGTACATTTGATGCAAGTCAAGCTTGTTAAGGTTTCTATCTATCTTGGTAGCTTGCTGCTTTTGAAGTGATTTAAAACCTGATAAGTTCAGAGTTCATGTGACTTTATGAAGAACTCATTTACATCTAATGGAAACATAAACAGATTACACAACTGCAGGACAGAAGTCTTTATCTTCTGTCGCCCGGAGGAGAGATGAAATGATGTTGCAATCAAAAAGTACACAATGTTCTCCTTATGTTGCTTTATTGTATCAAGAGTGTGGTGATGATAAATCTGATCAAAAGGGGCCCTTAAGGTTGATTTTGTTACAGCTGATGGAGACTTATTGGTACGATAATTTGAAATTTGTCAGACATCATGGAAGAGTAATTTCAGCTCAGACACTGGAAACTATACAATAAATTTAAATATATTACACATTGGAGCATGTGAACAAGTCAACGGGTGCAGTGTCAATGTCAGACAAAGAGAGCTTTGAAATCGGTGGGTTTGTTTTCGTCTGTGCTTGGAGGTCATCGCCCTGTGGCTGTGGATGGCTAATTATCATCCTGCAAATGGGTCACGGTTGTCATTACTTTAGGTCACATGATTGTATTCATCCAACATGTTTTTCTGTCTTTTTTTAACTCACAATGACAATGGAGCTACAGTGATGGGGAAACTCCTCAAAATTTCTCCCTGAAGTTAAACATTTGTTACGCGGTCACAAGTCATGTCAGTTCAGCGGTACGCAGTGCGCACACATCAGGTCATAACCTTGTTTATTTGTTTAAAAATTTACATTAGCTGTGCTTAAAAGACTTTTATATCTTTTATATAAAATAGTTGTATATCCTTTATTATTATAAAGAGAAAATAATATCAAGACATTAGCAGACTATTTCAAGTCATTAGATTGGGAACTGAAAACCTTTACCACAAATTTCCACAGATTCACTTTTTGATCTTTGGATATTATAAATAAAATAAATAATTATCATACATTTCCTAAGTCCTTATGTCCCCTTAACCATTTTAACCTACAATTGGTCAGAAGTTTATATACAATTGTCATAGGTATGAATGTCATGGTAGTTTTGAGCTTTTAATGATTTCTTTGAACTGTTCTTTTTCCAAGGTGGAATGATTGTACAGCAAACATCTTTAATGACTTTAAAAAACAAGAAATGGGTGCACAAGTTTGAATTTATTTTGGATTTTCTGTAATCCACACAGGGTCAAAAGTGTACATACAGGCTCAAATACTGTAAATACATACACTCACTTAAATATTTTAATAAGTGGTGCTGAAGGTTTTACAATGTCTTTTAACTTGACAAGGCCAAAACCTATTAACTTCTGGTTAGTGATCATGATTGACTACAACTGGTAGTTTCTCTTTCCAGCATAAAAAGGATTTGTTTGACAGCACTCATTGGATTGACCAATACTCAGAACAATGGGAAAGTCCAAGTAACTCAGTGAAGATCTAAGAAGGAAAATTGTGGATTTAGGGTGTTTTCACAACTGCTGTGTTTAGTCTGTTTAAATCGAACTCTGGTTTGTTTTCCCCCTTGGTGCAGTTCGTTTGTGGAGATGTGAACACAGTAATCACACTCGGGTGCGGACCAAAACAACCGCATGAGACCCTTTGAAAGAGGTGGTATCGGTGCAGTTCCAAATGAACTCCAGAGTGGTTCGTTTATGATGTGAACATGATCCGACCTCGATCCAAACAAACTACCAGGTGTATTTTGCAAGTTTGAGCAAAAATCCGTCCCGTAGCCACATATGCTTTGCATTCTGGGATGCGTCAAGGTACTATAGATGTGCAAAGGTCAGTACAGGCTAGCAACTAGCCATGAAACTAACATAAATTCTCAATGTTCTTCAATAGTCCAGAACACAGCACCTTCTTCGTGTATTTACTTTTGTTGCTCCCGCCCCAGACATATCAGGCCAATAACCGGAGTGAACATTCTCACGTGGTTTGTAGTGACGCACTTTGGTTTGCTTGGAGTTCACTTGGATTTTTCTTTGTGTGAAAAGAAACCAAACCACGGGGAAAAGCTACAAGTTTAAAAACTCATCAACTGATTCGGACCAGAGTAAACAAACTATAGGTGTGAAAACACCCTTACACAAGTTGGGAAGGTCTCTTGGAGCCATTTCTAAACAACTGCAGATTCAAAGATCATCGATTCAAACAATTGTGAGTAAGTATAAGTTATTCAGATGTGTCACCACTTTGCCAAGGTCTGGAAGAAGACCCAAACTGTCACCCTCAGAGGAAGTAGGTTAGGATGTTCAGGAACAACTCAGGAACCACCAAGGCTCAAGCCTACTATGAGCTGGAAAATGCTCGAACATCAGCGTCACTGTCCACAGTGAAGCCAAATTTACATGCCCCTCAAATCAATAAATCAGTTGAAACTTGGACGCAATTGGGTATTCCAACAGGACAATGATCCCAAACATACATCAAAACTGGTTTTGGAATGGATAAAAGAGGCTAACATTAGGCTTCTGGAAAGGACTTCCCAAAGCCCCGACCTCAACAGTATTGAAAATTTGCTATGCTTAAAAGCCGGGTACGTGGCAGGAAGCCTTGCTTCTTTTAAGTATTGCAAGTAAAGGAGAAATTACACTGGTGTCACTATTAACATTTCTAGACCATATAACCCACACTTCCTGAAAGTAGACAAAACGCCAAGTGGTTGGTGGAGGTTGCTGTCAGTCGCTAGCAGTCAGTAGCATGACATTGGCCACAAAGGAAGTATACAGTGCTGCACCGAAAACAACCTTGCCATTATTTTGGTCTCTAGCAGGTTGCCGTGGTTGCCAGTAGTTTGTATGGAAGACACAGAATTGTCTGCAAATGCTCCCAAACTACTTATTAAGTGGTACTGAAACTGTGAAGAGTGCAACTCAGACTGGAAGTGGAGAACATTTGCTTTCAGAGTAAAAGCTGCACCTTTTGAAATGTAGCCGCGGCAGCAGTAATGCACAGCTTTTATTTTGAAGGTGAATGTTTGCTGTTTCCGGGTTACCTTGCACTTTTTCAAGTTTCAGTACTGTTTAAGTGAGTATTTGGCAAGTGTTCAGAGACAATTTGGCATCTTCCATCAAAGCCACAGGCAACTAAAAGCAACTGCAAGGTTCTCGGTGCAGCACCCTCTTTGGTGACAGCTAGCGACCTCCAGCAGCCACTTATCGTTGGGGAATGCCCATTTGTCCCTAGCAGCTGGAGGTTGCCAGGAGGTTGCCAACTGGTCTCATCTGGTTTTGGGTGGATTCATTTTCAAACACTCATCAAGTTTTTTTCAATTTCAATTCAATTTTCAATTCAATTTTGTTTATATAGCGCAACAGTCCCCTCAAGGCGCAGGTTTTCAGGCCTACAAGAGTAAACATGCTGTTTACTTGTACTCTCTAAAAACAACCTACATGAGTGTTACAAAAACAATTGGTATGACAACATATGTTTACAGGATTTAGGCATCATAGTCACTTGGGATTATAGTCAGCTAACATCCACTGTGGGTACAGTGGCTTTGAATGTCAAACCATCCAACCAGACCGCATCCCAAAGAGGACTTAAGGATTTACGTAGTAACATCACGCTTTGCTCCAGAGAGGCAGCATCATTGTTGGTATGACCACAAGAGCACACTTATAATTATACTTTTAGCCATTTGAGGGAACAACAGATGCTGTTTCTAGTTAAGACAGCCCCCAGGTATCTATTAAAAGAGTTCAAAGACACCACCAAACAAACTATAACTCTGTATCACAACTTTTTCCAAATATGGGTCTATTATGAAGCTAATTATAAATGCGTAAATTAGATTATTTTCTAATTTTCTGTTAGTGTGGATAGTAAGTCAAAAACCAACCTTGGAGCTGAGTTAGAGGCAAGTATGAAGAATAACGTCTACTCATTTAGCTCTTTGAAACAGGGACGTTTATTGTAAAAGTGTAAAAATAAAACCATAAGATCATAGTAGACGATGGATAAAAATTTTCCACACAGCTGTTTCTTTCTGTTTTCATGATTTTTGGAGCCAAAGCAAAGACTGTGACCTCAGGGAGAGCACGAATGCAGAGACAAAAAGGGTATTTTACTACTGAGTTTAGACTGTCAATAGGCATGAGTTTCGACAGGATATAAATAACATTTACACAAATGTTATCACTTCACCACTGGCTACTGTGGCTGTGCTGGAGTTTTCATAATGAAGCCTTTTTACTTCTGTTTGGAAAAAAAATTAAGGGGACAATCACATTGAAATTTAGAACCAGTAAACAAAGATATAAGAGAGTTTTAGTAATAAAGTGAATGGGATTTATGCTTTATTACTTCTATTAATTCTCTCCGGCTGTATTCATAACTAAAGCCAGGTGGCAGATGATGCTTGAAGGAAAACAAATACCCATTTGAGTTTGTTGCATCGGTGAACATTGTCCATCCACTGTGGGCTTGTTGTGATGTGACCTAGGGCACTGGAAGTGCAAAAAGCTCCTTCAGTGTATCTCTAAATGCTAAATTCAGGCTGGGAGTGTGTGTTTTTCACCAAAGAACAAACAGAGGAGCTCTTTTCAAGGGATTTGATTACAAAGAAAACCACGCAGAGTTTAGATTTCCTTCACTTTTATTTGTGTAATTCAAGAGGCGTGTAATGCTGTTAATACACTCGCCATGGCGAGTGTTGTACAAAGACGGTGGAAGCGATGCTCCCTCTTCTATTTGTCTTTGACAATGTACGGATGGATTATGCCCAGAAACCATGAGTTATTCAATTTCCACCTGGAAAAGCTTAGCTGGCGTTCATCATATTATGAGCGTATCTGCTCGATTGGATATAATTCACACCTCAACGGAAGCTTACACCTGCTTGAGGGAATTAGGGCTGAGGCCTTAAATTAACGTTTAAACCTGTCAGACAAATGAGATAAGTGCATTCATGACCTGTTCCTCCCGTTCGCCGCCTTAATTCTGTCAGAGGGGATCCCACGCCGTACCTGAAGAAAGCGGGATATCCTGCATGGCTCTGCACCGCTTTAGAAAGGGGCCCTTCAGACCAGCAGGGTGCCAATTCACCGTCAAAAGCAATTAGGAATATATTTGACGAAGGTCACTGGGCGTCATGGAAAGTGACAGGAATGACTGTATTCAGAGAGGAGGAAGAGAGGGAGGTAAATGCTAGACTTTTTTTCTTCCTCGTCATCCATTATAAAGGCCTCCTCTAGAGAGCAAGTGTGTGTTTGTGTGTGTGTGTGTGTGTGTAGAGGGAGGGGTAAGGGCCATGAGTGGGGCCCCGCCGAAAAAGACAGTAAGCGGATGCTAACTTCCCACTGAGAGAATTTCTCCAGGTCGAATGCAAAACGTTCCCGACTAATCATCCGCGCAGTGGAAACGCCAGCTGCGGCCCGTGGTAGGATTATCATTCTCATAGACCTCTTACCGAGCTTTTAGCTAAATGAAAAATCTGCTCCATAGCCTAGGGAGAAGGCAGCGTGCAGATAAGAAGGAAGAGTGTTTACCAAGAGGCAGTGCCGGTGAAAAACAGAACAGGTTTTTTCCTTTCCTCTGCAATGTAAAAATGGTAGGGGAAGAGATCATTAAGCTGGGAAAGCGGGAGGGGAGGGGAAAAAAAACAGCAAAGGAAAGAAAATAGACTCGAAAGGAGAGAAGATCAATGTATTTACACGATTCATTTGTGACAAAGTTCTTCTGGGCTCATTAATTTAATGTTTCTGTCTACCTTCTGTCCTGAGGGCAACATGCAATTTGTTATTCTATTGTTCCCCCACTCCTTCCCTGCTTCCTCGCTGCTAATATTTTCCATTACAAAGCTGACTTATAATCCTGGATCTCAAACGACGGCAGAGGATAATCGAATCGTCGTCTTCATCAAGCCCGCTGCCGGACCTGCTGCCACCTTTGGGTGTGATCAAATGAAATAATCAGTTTTAAAAAGAGGCAGAGGTCAGCCATGAGTGTAGTAATCTTATGAGGCTCTTTGCCCTCCCCCAGCCACACACACACACACAGCCAACCTAAGGGTAATGGATCTCTATTAGCGCTCTATTACCGACATCTGTAACAACGGAGCGGTGCGCCAAACATTGCTAACAAGGGCAATATATTTGGAAGTCACTAGTCTGCTCCCTCTGGACGCTGCCTCTCATTACGAAGCTATCAGGACCACTCTGTTTGCCCGGACACTGCGGTGGGCGGGGGGAGGAGTGAAGATGGGGTAGAAGAGGATTGGGCGGGGGGGCACTGAAATAACAATTAAAGGCCTCTGCGGCAGTCCCACCACAGAGCTGTTAGGGGTTTTTTGGGGGGGAGTCCCTAGGGTGCCCTAGAGGTCCAGTTGCTCTTGACCCTCCCTCCTCTGATCTGACAATGCCTAAGCAGGGAGGTTAGTTTATTATTACGAGACCTAAGTCACAATTGACTGTGAGGTTTGGAGTCAAACGTGAGTGGGAAAGTGCATAAATGATTTACAAGCCGAGGGATTCATATAAATATTACTGAGGAATGCCACTGAAGTCTCCCTCCCTGGCTGATTTCTCATGCTCCGCTCCAGCCTTAATCAAATAAACCTCAGAGTCTTAAAGGAGACCAAACCAATTTTGCTTTGGAAAATAAAGCAGCCTTTCTGTGAACTAGTTCAAAGTGATTACTCTGATTATAGCTCAGTGTAGAAGCATTAGATACGGTCTCTGTCAGTGATATTTTGATCTTGACACGGGTCTTTTTTGAACTGGAGGATCAGGGTGACAAGAGCCCCAATATTAAAGACATAGCCTGAGGGTGAAAGATGGGGCCTATCTTAGGAATAAAAGGTTACAATCACTTCCTGGCACTGAGGAAGGCAGCTGAAGGTGTCACTCTAAAGCCATAACTAAATTTAGAAAAAAAAAATACAAAACAAAACAAAACTGCTCAACCCTGCTGACACCGTCGGTCACAATGCATTTAGATAAACACACACACACAAAAAAAAGAAGGATTTAGAATAAGTCCATCACAGCAGTCCTCGGCGCCTGATGCTGACCGTATGTAGGCTGTCAAACAATGTGGAAATATCCCCAGCATGATGAGGCTTAATCCAATTGGCATTGGAGCCAAACTTGTAAACTAATCTATGCATTAGCCCAGCTGGCACCGCGCACCCAAACACTCCTCTGGAACCTGGAGTTTGGAGCTGTTTGTCGCCCGTCAGTGATAAGAGCCCCCTGCAAGCCCTCTGAAAAAGTGGGCTTAGCTCCTATTCTTTTCAACTGGAATCACTTTAGTCCATTTATCACTCTACCTGTCTCTGAGACCTATTTAAGATTAAGGTCAGCGAGAGGGGGGTAAAAAAAAAAAAGGCTCCCCTCTCTCAGTTCTTTGGGTACTTTTAAAATTCATAAGTCAAGAGGCTTAGGCTTTCTCAGCGCAATTCTTCATAACAATGAGATTTCTAATATTTTATGTAAGAATAGCTGACAGGAGATTTTTTTCCCCCTCTCCCCTCTTTGCTCTGTTTCACCCTATCAAAAATATAAACACACCAACGGTTTGACAAGACGAGAAGACGAGCGCGCTCGCTCCTGATGGACACAAATCCCTCCCAATCATATCACATGCATATCCCAACGACGGAGCAAGACAGGTGCGCTCTCCTCTCACATCTGTGCAAATTTAAGAAGCAATAAACCTTTTCAATATGCATCCAGATTCCCTGTCTGCTTTTCAGATGCTCTGAGTTAAACGATCTTTGAGGTCTGACTTAAAACATGGCAGCTGCCACTTCTTCTGTTGTTATTCCTGGTGTGTTTCTTAACTGCTGAATTCGTTATAGTTGAGTGCTTAAGCTACGGTACAGATATAGCAGTTAGTGGTAACTGATGCCAACATTGCTCCTTATTATGGCCAGACTTCAAAAGTTAAGAGTGGCGATTAAACAATGCCAAAGCACAGCACTGACTTAACGCTCAGCTTTTATATATATATATATATATAAAAATATGCAGATGCCGCATCGGACGGCAGTGGTCGCCATATAGCTGAGGAGGAGCCGTGCCTTCTAACGCATGTATGTGTATGGAGGTGTGTGGAAGAAGACTATGCACAATTAAAGGTATCATAACTCTGAATTCTCAACCCATTTTCAAAAGGTTTGGTTTGCTATAAATGCTTGAGCTGTATGTTCGATACAGGATACTTAGTTTAATTAAAAACATTAAAGTTTTCATACATAGTAAAAAAATTTTTTTGTAAAAATACAGTACAAGTTACCATTTTAAAATGAAGGAATTTTCTGTATTAATTTTTACAAATGTTTTTCCATATTTTTTAACCATGCATCAAATTTAACTGTTTAAGGAAACTTCCAAAAAAACCAGATAATGTACTTCTTTATTCTGATGCAGCTTTATTCTAATTCCTGCTGTAAAAACTTAATGCAAAAATGCAAAAAATGAGAGCTCATTTAAGCGAGTTTACTACTCAATCCTATCAAAATTTAACTTGAAATGAAAGCTCATTTAGCACCGCACTCTCATTTAGTGTCTTCTCCTCAGTGCAGTGCTCCACTGATTAATTTTTTTTTAAGAATCTACACAAAAAATAAATCCATCTGAGCCATGCTATGCAGCTCTAAATGCTTTTATAGCTATAACTCAGGGACCTCTACCAGTTAACTGTTATTCTATATGTCGTGTTGGCTCCATTAAACAGACTTAACACTTGGATAGAACTGGATAATCTACTTAGATATACTTAACACAACAATACATACAACGTAGTCGACTGGTGAAGAATTTACTCATGTCCGGGGATGTAGAATATAAAAGTATAAAAATAACTTATTGATTTGGTCTACAAATTGAGATTCTGGGCTGCTTGGTAGCTAAAGTTGGGGAAAATTTGAGAATCTCAGCAATGCTTTATTTTTCTGTACCTGACAATAAGGATTACGTACAGTGATCAGTCAAGTTTAACGTGTTTGTAACAGTAAAATGTGACATGACAGCTTTAGGCTACATCCACACATACATGGGTATTTTGGTAAATGTAGCTTTTTCTATGTGTTTTGGCCTTTCGTCCACACGTAAACGGGATTTTGGATCACTGAAAACTGAGCTTTTGAAAAACTCCTTATGATTTTCAAAAACTCAGTTTTTGCGTTTCTGTTTCACGAAGACAAGAAAAACTGAGATTTTGTCTTGCAACGTCAAAGCTGTGCACCTTTAACTTATTTTTTTATGTCAGACTGAGCCGTGTTATTGTTTGTGTGCTTTGATTGGCCAACATTTCTTCACGGTTATGGTTATATCACCACAGGTTGCTTTGGCATGCTCTTGACAGCGCTCAGGTGGACGGAGATATTTTTTTTTTTTAAAAACTGGGGAAAAATCCCCATTTTCAAAAATACCCATGTACGTGTGGACACAGCTTTACTTTAAAGAGTTTAATCCTAGCAAGTCACAAACATTTAGTTAGTATTTAGCTGCACTTTATTTTCAAAAATCATGCCCATCCCTATCCCTAGCTAGATGAAAGGTATCCTGTGGATAAAGACATAACCTATTTGTACCACCAATGCAGTTAAAAATGTCTAGAGATACAGAATAGAAAACAACTACCTTATTAATTGGTATAAAACTGGACTACATAGTCAGCCTGAGAGATTCTGGGCTACATGACAGCTAAATACACAATCTAAGGATCTCAGAAATAACAAGCTTTTGTTATTTATCACGATACGTGTCCACATTTAAAGACTTACCTCATGCCTATGCTTTAAATTTAAAAGGCACACTGTATGTATGTGCACAGAGCTGTAAACATCCGAAGTACCTTCCAAATCCTATCAGTAGGATAAGAACAGGATTAGTAATGTCAGGATCCCAGATTCAGTATTTTTTGTTTTCTTTTTTTAAAGCTAAAGTTGTAGAAAAACCTGACCTAAACCTAATTTACCCGGATTTTAGTCTAAATGGCTATGTACTATTAAGACGTCCTTAAGACCTTCAATCAGTGGAAAACTGCACATTGGGGTGAATGCAATGGCTTTAAATGCCTTCTTTTTTTTTTTTATGTTTTAAAGGGTTAATTTGGCACTAAGCCAGGGGACGAGTTGAAAATTAGCCATTTGGATAACGCTTGCAATAAAAAAAATAAAAATAACAAGATAGCTAGAGTTTCTATTCTTTACTTGTTCCCATGATCTTACTTAGTCTACATAGTAAAATATTCAAAATACTGTTAAATTAAAGATTTATTTCTGGCTTTTTAGTCTATATTAGACAGGAAAGTAAAGAAAGGTCACACAGGATGTGGTCAGGGACAGGTTTAAACCTAGGTCTCTGCAGCGGCCTTTGGTGTATCTTTGTATAAGAAACACACAAGGATTTCATAAAACTACAGTCTGTGAGAGCCTGAATTTTTAAATAAAAAAGGGGTCTAGATCAGGTTTCATTTTAATGAATGCACAGTTTGATCTCAAGTAGGGGATACCAGTAAAACCAGAATAATAACCTAAAGAAAATACACCTTCTTCTTTTTCCCCGTCTTAAATTTAGCGCAAAGAAGTTCATGCTGAAATAATTTACTGAGCAATCCCTTTACAACAGTCAGGATAGACAGCGTGAGATGAGGCTGTCATTACAAAGAATCAGAGAGGACCTCCTTACTTTGTACGGCAGGTCATAGGTTATATCTTTGTCACTAGGAAGGGGGATTCAGGCTTCTGGCTGGAATGAAATTAACAGTTTAAACAACTCTTGTCCTGATGTGAGCCGTTCCTAATGACACATGAGATGCCTCCTGGTTCAGAATGGTCCAGTTGTGATCCTTAGAGGATGCATTCTGGCCCACTGGCCACATGTTTGGCTGATTTTTATAATTAAACTCTCGTTTTTATTTATATTTTTTTGAGAAAACAGAAAATAAACAGCATTCATACGGATTGAACATGTTTATTTTTTGTTTCAACTGTGATTTAAAACAAAAACTGAAGTTTTCAAGGTTGGCTTTTTAGATCCAAGCAATTAAATACATCTGCAATGTACAAACACTCCAATCCGTCACTAAATGCAGCTCAGAGAGCGAACAAGATGTAAATTAACAAAAAAAAAAGGTAGAAAATAAAAGGATGAAAAGTACAATCCAAACTCTAAGAAAAAAGGGGGCCCTAGCTTATGCGCCCACACACTCGTCCTGTTAACAATCTATACTGCAGTCCATTTCTGTAATGCAGAGTAAATCCCAGAGCAGTTCAGCAGTGCAGTTAGCCTACAAGTAAAAGCAAATGCCTTGCAGTCTTGGCTGCTCGCCACCAGCTGGTGCTCCAGTCAGCTGTAGGTAAAGGGAAGGAGGGGAAAAAAAGAACATGTTTTACATACTTGCAAAGCCAAGGGATTGGTTTTGGACCGGTGTCAAATTTCTCCGAAAAACTCGGGGAATCTCTGAGTGCTTCTCGCAACTCGGATGGCGGTGGATGTCTGCCACGGGGTCACGTACAGCTCGGAGTGCACACACACACACACACACACACACACACACAATGAGCAGTGTTTGGTTTGGTAAGACATGAAAAAGATTTTGAGAAGTATCTCTGCTGCAAGTTAGAGAAGTAATAACACTGCATTAGATGTCTTAGCTACCCCTAGAAATGCAAACAGGCTTGACTGCAGGTGTTTTAGGGGTTGTTTCTGGGTCAAAAAAACATACATTTTTACCTACATCAACTAATTCATATTGGGGGGGGGCGGGGGTCTTTTTTTCTGTCAACTTAGAAACAAACATTTTGTGTAAAAGTTTGTGTTAAAACCCCTAAAAGGTGATATTGAGCTACGTCTGTATTTGGGTCACTGTATTTGTGAGGGATTCAGGGGGGCGGGGGGGTCTCAGCACGACACACCAATAAATATGCCAAGCTGCTTTCTTCTCCCCTTTTTTAAAGGAAGAAAAGAGAGATTTACATGAGCAATATAATATTCTTGTGTGTAAGTGATATTTGGGCCGGGGCGTGAGAGAAAATGCCTCTGAGATGAATTGAATAATGGACTGCCCCCCCCCCCCACCGTTAAAGCTAAATAAGAAAATTGAAAGCACAAATGTAGAAATTAATTTCTTCTCTCTGGCTTTTTTTAGCTTTAGAGTGGGAGGAACGGAGATCTTCTGTTAAGCATTTTGTCTAATTGAATAGTTTTGAATCAGGGCAAACTTTTTTTCCCCCTTCCTTACACTAATAATCGCTTCACTTTAAATCTTTTACTTTTCCTTTTTATAGGCATGCAGTAGCTCTCTAACCGTGAGCCAAAAGTTGATGTTGTTTCCCATTATGCCTCAGTAAAGTCTTGGCAAGGACACATTGGTAAATCATACAAGTCAGCGTGCCCTGCAGTCCTTTATGTGAACAGTTCATCCTGAAAAATTCCTAATTTCATGTCTAATGATGCCTATTGTGGCAGCTGGCTTGCAATTTTCCTCGTGAACCACCTCCTCCATCCTTTAACCCCCGCGTCAGTATCTTCTGTAAGGTGCAGCGGCCGGCCTCAGCTTCATTTTCGACACATAATGTAATGAATGCCACTTCAATTAGCGCAATCATTTCACGTTCCAAATGGAAACGCTCGCCGGCAAATGACAGCCTAATCTCGGCCACGCCGGATTTTCCCCTCCTGCCGTAAGGAAAAAAAGGGGGGAGAAAAGTTCATTTGAGTAGAGTAGTTAACAATACCTCCTCATCACCTTGAGGCCATATTTAAATTCGCCATTGAAAACTGAACCCTCTTTCTCCCCTCTTTCTTGTCTCTGTCGTTCTGTTTCTCCCCCCAATCAAAATGAAACAACCTAGGCCCCGGCTAATTAAGTGTGTGAATATCTGGACCCTAATTAACATATTTGTGAGACAGGCAGACGTAGGGAGGGCCTAGCCGGAGCTCCCGTGTTTGCTCACAGCTTGAGCAGCGTCGCTGTGTCTTCAGTTAAAAAGGAAGCCGAGGCGCGTTCGGGCTCCAGGTCTGCCCAGGCCCCTCTGAACAAGGAGGTGTGGGGGGGGTATGCCAGTAATTGGATGACCGTCTTATTATCCCTTTGTTGGTTGCAATTCCCTGATTAGCATTTTGGAATATTTTAAATTATAATCCAGGAATTAGGGGATTTTTTTTTTTTTTTACCTCCCCCTTCTCCAATTAGCTCTGACGCTAAACAGAAGGATGAGCCCGCTGAGGTTTTTACACATGCAGCCAGGTAGAAATACAACGTCTCTTTGTGTTGGGGTGTATTAAACACTTCAATCCATAACTACATGATTAAACGCTGAGGGGAAAGCTTTTGGGTCTCAGAATTGCTTTTACCTGGATTTATTTATCACCGGCGAGCTCACGCGGGGCTTTGTGTTTCACATAACAGTCCAAACCATTTAAAACACTTCTTATTTTGCAGCCCTGTAAACCCCACGCCCTCTCATCCATCAAATATTTACGCATTAAATTGTGCATTTCACAAAGTCTCCATTGTTGCTGAGAGGTGATTATCTCCACTGATTTTTGACTTCTCCGTATTTCTGGGTGCTTCCTGTTTATTTGGGTCAATGGAAAGCTCTAAACTGAAGCTTTTTTTTTTTCTTTCTTTGCAGTAAACTCGCTGCTCTGAAATCTTTTGTTCTGATTGTTTCAGTGACCCGAGGCATTGTGGATGCGTGCCTGAAGTTTCGTGACTCGGTTAGGTGGTGTGTGTGTGTGTGCATTCCTGTTTGGCTCATGTGGATGTAAATACAGATGTATGTGGGTGTAAGCAAGAGCTTCTGCACAGCATGTGCATTTCTGTGTGCTCAAGAGAGGGAGAAGCTATGTGTGTGTGTGTGTGTGTGTGAAGTGTATATGTGTATGTGTGGGGGGGTGGTTGCAGGGCAGCGGCCCATGTCGTCCCAGGCCTCCTTCAGTTAATTGGAAACGTAGATTGTTGAGTCAGCGTCAGCGCTCTAATCAGGGGCTTGTCTCTGAAACTAAGGGGACTAAATTTAAATCACAGCCGACCAAAATCGTCACTGTTTGTGAGGATCACTTTGGGGGGGGGGGGGTGTTGTGAAGGACACAAGTCAATTCAAGAGGATGGAGCTGAGTCCTTAAACTGAATTATACAGCCGGGCAATCAGCTCGGCCTTTCACTGCAGCATCTAAAAATAACTTCTGTGGACAAGAAGTAGAAGAAATGTGTTTCTTTTCTAGCTGTAATGGTTTAAGCAAGAAAGTTCAAGCCTTCCTGTAGTTTGTGGAGATGCCACTGACTGATGGGTCAGTGATGCAGCCTGGTGTGCACCAGAAACTTAACTATACATCTGTGATTAGTCGGGCTCATAAGCCCCAACTTAAAATAGAGACTGACACTAGAGTTGATTTAAAACAAGGGCTATAATTTAAATTACACCTTTTATTACACCGTGGACAAACGTGGCCGATTCCAGCGTCTTCTCTCGTTTGTGTTTCTGTGTTACATTAATTTTTTGGGCTCCAACATGATCTGCTCAGGTCAATTGCCACCACAGCAGGGGCGCTTTGGGATTTTTAAAATGGGGTGCCACTGACCCAGCTGGGGGGGGGGGGGGGGAGC
>VUQS01000606.1:10743-21421 GCA_015108495.1 Heterochromis multidens | reverse complement strand
CAAGGGAACCAGGGGGGGGGGGGGGGGGACGACACCTGGGAAATAAAAAACAAACAAAAGCTCTTGAAAACTGATTGAAAGTCCAGTGAATTATAATGATTTTAACGTTCACAGACCTCCTACCTCCATAAATACGTATTAGGAAATATGCCTGCCCTATAACAATATGGCGGCCGCACTGAAGCACAAGCTTTAACAGTGAGGTAATGGAGTTAATAAAATATATTCTGGTTACAACAGTAAATATGTTTAATTTTATTAAGTGGTAGAAGTAAATAACTGTGTCTCTTTGCTTGCAGGAGTTAGGGAATGGTAGACAGTGGATCAAAGAGGGGAAGTCCTTCTTTCAAAACTTACAAATGTATTGTTTTCCATATAGAATTAAACATGATGCATTGAGGAGAACAGAACTGCTTTTCATAGAAAAAGGGAAGCCAGGCAATCAATCAAATTTCAGGGATGAAGTGACACCCTCTCTCTCTTATCATATCTATGACCAGTCTTCTTGTCTCTGTGTTTTGGGTTTGCCTTTTGGTTATTTCGTGTTTTACTTTTTTGTGCCTACAAGTGTCCTGTTGTCTATCAGTTCTCTGTGTATATACAGTCCTGTATTCCTTTTTTGTGCATGTTCCTTCAAATGTAGTCCCGTTATTCTTTTGGATTTATCACCTGAATCTGGTTTATTCTTAGGGTTTACCTCCCATTTTTGATTTTTTAAAATCTATTTATTTATACATTTTTGGGTCCTAGTTTATCAGCCTTTAAAGGTTCATGTTGATGTCATTGTTTTGTTCTCGTGTCTGCATTTGTGTCCTCACTCCAGCATTATCACAATGATAAATAATACTTAGAAGGATTATTTATCATCGTGAGAGGGCAAAATTGCACATTTTGTGCCACATCTTCACAAATACATATCAAATGGAAATGAGAGACACTGGGCGACATTGTCTTGACGATCTCAAGAAAATATCACAAACTCATCCAAAACTTGTTGTGCATGCTGTCAGTTATTGTTCTTGGAAAATCCAAATCAGGCCAAACTTCAATGAGGAAGTCAAAATTGTCAGTTATTCTGCCTTGAACTGACTGATTTTTTTAAACAGCCTTTTTGCATTGCTCAGTGCAGATATACATAGCCCATATGCCTTCGAACATACATAAAAGCACGCACATTCCTGTCATTCTTTAACAATAGGACTCATCACCACAATGGCACCCACAATCCCTTGACAGTACTGACATGCATTCAGTGTGCTAAGATGGAAGAAATATTATGTGACATTTTAAACAATGGGAACATATTTCAACAAGTCAGTGGATCCAAGGTTAAGGCCTTCTTGGATTCTCTCTGCAGGATGGCAAAGAAAAGCCCCCTTCCGAGTTACCCAATTTGAAAATGTGTGCATATTTACACTTACACTCCAGAAAACGACTAGCTTCCACTAGCCACTCTCTCGACTCTGCCCCAGCTCTCCTGTAAAACCTATTAAGCCATTTTTCAAACACCAAGGGCACACGCTTCTCACATGGCTCTTACCACACGTGTGATTTATTACATTCACCTAATACAAGAAAATGTCATCCTTTCTACGGCGAGACACCTCCTGACAATACCATTCAACAACGCTTTGAATCGCACGCCTTCTTTTGTGCCGCTCCCGACGCCAAATTGCATTTGTTCCAAGTGTCACGTTAATGTATGAAAAGTTTAAGATGTCACTGGCGTAATCTGACAGCAGAGGTTTTAGTTAAAGCAAACGTGTCATATTGTACTTCTATTAGCAGGTCGCCATTGCACTATTAGTGACATCCCCAAGTCACTGGCGTGTCACCTTAATTTAAAGTTAAGCACTGTGACAGTTTAATATGCCAGGGAGATGAAAGCCCCCTCTGTTTCGGCGCCACGTCAAACCTTTTTCAAATGGGCGATAAATAGGGCTTATTGTTTCAGCAATTGAGAGGAACTGTCTGTCTAATGTGCCTTTATTCTAACCGCCGCCACCCCACCCTCCTCCTCCTCTGTCGTCCTCCACCTCTTCTCCTCTCTCCCTTATGGAGATTTTGTTTTCAAGCTTGAGCGGCGCTACCTAGAGGGTGAAGATTACGCTTTGAACACAGGCTGAGTGTCTGTCAGCCAAGGGTCGAGCTCGGCTAAGTTGAGGAAGAAGAAGAAGAAGAGAGGAGAGGAGGGGAGGGAGGTGAGGGGTGGGGTGGGGTGGGGTGGGGGAGACAACTTTAAACTAGAAGACAAATCGCTGTGTTGTCTCTAAGCTGTTTCCTGTCTTCCTCTCTTCTTTTGCTCCTCACAAAGCTTTGAACTTTGACTCAATTTACGAAGGACAATAGTCAGCCATGGTGCCAAATACAGATAAGTCCTTCAAATGGGCGGGCAGCTACTTCGCTCACATGAAATTGACCTGGCTCACACACTCAGGGAGCTTCGCCTCCATCTTCTACCAACTCCTGCGAGGGCCTCGCTCCTCCCTTAAGGCCACTTCCTTCCCCGTGACTGCCGAACCATACGCACAAATGGCCGCCAATAATTTCGGCGGCGGGAGCGAGCAGCCTCTTTGAAACGCGGAAACGCCTCGCCGTGGGTGTCCTCTGACACGTCATTAGTGATGGCGAGTTTCGAGTGACACAGGTTGCTCGCTCAAGAGAAACCAACTCCCATTAGAAGAGCAGCAAAGGCCATCCCCTCCTTCCTCCTCATCTGTCCTCAGGCTACAGGTGGGCAATTTTTGATGGCTGCACAAAAAGGAGCCTGGGGGATCCTGGAGTTGAGATAAGGAGGGCTATTAGACCAGGCAACGGTGGAGGTGTCGGGCAGCGAGGAGGTGTGGGGGGCTGTGGGTATATCACCACATAAGGCAAGTCCGTTTGTTTTTCCATGCTCCCTCCTTTCCCTTGTGCACCCCCACCTCCCTCCCTCCCCTTCTATCTTTTTATGCGAGGTGGAGGAAAAACGAGGTGCCGTGAAGCTTGAAAGAGTGCCTGACATCTGAAGTCTTCTGATAGCTCCCCGCGATGCTCGGGAAAAAAATTAACTCTGACGCCCAGATCAAGCCTCAGGAGCTTAATTACATCAAAGAGAAAAGGATCCTTGTTAGATTCAATCCAAACAAAAAAAAAAAAAAGAGAGAGAGAGAGAGAGAAAATGATCAGTACTTTTCAAGGCTTTGTTTGACATTGAGAAGACGTGAATGTAAAAATAAGAGAAAGTGTGTGTGTGTGTGTTTTGTGTGTGTGTGTGTGTGTGAGGCGGGGATAGAAAAGAGGAAGTTTGTCGTGCAGAAAGGCTCAGAGGAAGAGAAGAAGAGCGGGGATTATCAAAAGAAGACAAGTCATTTGAGGGCCCGTACATGACGCCGATGCAAGGACGCATCAAGTTGAAATAAAGTGACCAACGTGAAGGTCCAAAGAAGACAATGCAGCAGCTCTTTTCAAAAAACAAAAAAGAAAAAAAAAAGGTAGCTTCACAGGGGCCTTCTCCTCCCCCTCGGCTATCCTATTGACAAGGATGACAATGGTCCCATGACGCACCATTATCCTTGACCGTCAAGCCGACATCAAATGGGCAGGGAGCTGTCCCTGTCAAGGCCTCTCAAAAAGTACAGAGAAAGAAGAAGAAGAAGAGACAGAGAGAATGAGAGGAGAGCTCGTTACATACGTTTCTTTCCACCTTGCTTTGTCAAAACAGGCTTATTCAGTGTGTACACAAGCCTTGAGGGATATTTCTTTTAAAAGAGAGGGAAAGAAAGGCGAGAGACAGGATAAAGAATCAGACATGAATCCAACGACTTGTTCTCTCTTCAAGGGGGCGATGCTCTGCATATGTTTACGTAAACCTTTACTTCACACTTGAAATGAAGCGGGGGGGGGGAGAAAAAAAAACGTGTGGTGGGTTATGATGGAGGGCGCTTTGAAGCGAGATAAAACACGCCGCTCCTCTGCAACGCATGTCGTCTCATCTTTGTGATGTTAAAAGCAAATTGATAAACAAGGGCTCTCGCTTTCAAGGGGTCCTGTCACAAATTCAGGGTGCAGAGGCTTCTCACTTTCATCAGCTGAAGAGTCCCACATGAGTAAACTCTCGCTTAGCCGCCGCACAACTTTCCTTGTTCTGATGCTGCTCATTATTATATACCATTTTGTCTCAAATCAAAAAGGTCTCACTGGCTCCAGGCGGGCACTTCATAGCCGTAACCAATCACCTTTCCAAATATTTGCGCCGGTTTGGAAAAGCAAGAAATTGAGGCTCTTGTGGAAAATGAGTCTCTGTGCCCCTTCAGGAAGAAATGAACACTGAGAGGCTTACACGAGCGTGGTGGTGATGATGTGTATTTTGGAGACATTCATAGTGCAGGGACCTGAGGCTGGTGGAGCACACAGGCAAGAAATGATAAAACGTGAGATAATTTGGTTTAATTTGGTGTATAAATTGTGTTATTCCTACAGTTTAACCAAACAGTAAAATTAGTTTTGCAGAGGGTTATCATCTTCTTCTATTCTGGGCAATATGATGAATAAACTCTTATTACCTTAATTCATAATTTTCATCAGAGATCACAGTGTTAGAGTGATATTAGCTGTGTTCTTTTCTGAGAGTTTTTAAAATATTAGCTGGGCGCAAGGACAGTCACGTCATTAGATAAAATAATCTACTCATAGTAAATGAAAAAATCTGTATTAATTATCTCTAATGTGTAAATCTGACATCCAGTATGAATTAAATGTACCTTACAAAAGGTTTAGGTGGACGTGCAATCATTTCTGATCATCAGCCTACACACAACCCTGCACACCGCCTTCCACCAGCCACCCTCGGGCTGATGCACTCTTGTCATTGTAAGAGCCTTAACTCCCCTAATGGAAGATTATCCACTGCTGCAAGGTTAAAATCAATCAGTATTACACAGGGAAAAAGTAGCAAACACAGACGCCCGCACTGTACATGGATTATTTCCACACTGCAACTTATTTAGTTACATGACGGATGACTGAATAGCTGAGTGAGACGTAAGAATAGAAAACAAAATGAAAATGACTCCCAAAAAGTAACAGAACTTGTGGATATATTAAAAAAAAATGTTACAGTGTTATGAACTTTTTCAATTAAAAAATTAAAAAATTCTGCATTTAATAACATAAGTCAATATGCACTTGACCTTTTGACCTTAAAGAACACACTGTATGTAAAAGATGGACAGTCATTGCAACATTGGTGTCATATTCAGCTGTGTAGAATGATGATTTTGCAGACCCAAAAGCTGGATGCAGGAGATGGAAGTAAAACACAAAGCGAATTTTTAATGCTAAAAATCCAGAGAGTTACAAAGTCCAACTCCAAGTAATTACAAAGAGCAACACCAGGGAATCCAAATATCGAGAAAATCTAAGAAAACAAGCTTGGGAAACACAGGAATACACAGCCAAGGACCCAGAGCTAAGTGGATGACACGACAAAGAACAGAAGCAAACAGAGGGTTTAAATACACAAGACATAATCAGGCAGATTGGAAACGTAAGGTTAACCAGGCACGGCTGAAACTAATCAAGGATAACAAGACAAGGAAAGTAAAACCAGGAGCAAGACACAGAGGACACAGCTGCCTAAATAAAACAGGAAGTAACATAACACCTGATAGAGACACTGAGACTTAACAACTTACAAGGTAACACGGGGGAAGTGACCACCTGGGTTGGCCTGGGTACCTGCTGTTTCTTTTACTTTGAATTTCACTCCCAAAACTGGAGCACAGACTTCTTAAATGGTCTGTTAGCACCACAAACTGCACCATAAATCAAATTATTTGTCAAATATTTGCAAAAAAAAAAAAAAAGGTGCCTAAAACAGAATTATGGTCAAAAGGTCCAGCTCTGTAATTCGAATTAGCCAAGAAACAGCTACCAGCTAAAGCTGCCTATTTTGGCATTGATCTGTCAGTCAAAGCAGCCATGCTGCATAACTTTAAGAGCTAATAAAATATAAATGAGTGGGTTATTTAATATAACTCAAATCTGTACAGTTATTATGAGCAGGGAAATTAGATCTAGAGGACAAATATATGTTATTGTAGCAGACTGTAAATGTTTTTTTCTGCTTTAAAGTAGGACATTTTAACACAGGAGTCTGTGAGGATACTGCAGTTTTGGCACTTTGACGTTAGCAGTATTTGGTCCTTGAAGTTACCGCCTCACTTTAATTCATCCTGATAATAAGAATAAGAATAATGGGTAGATAAGGGCTTCATATATTTATGAATGTGTATAATGTGTCTGTCTATATTTTTATATTTGTTTATTATCCTAATATCAGTGAGACTACCTGTTTAAATTAAGAATTTAATAATAATGTGGAGAAATGATAAAAATGCTCATACAGAGTTTTGTTTTTACCCTGTTTATCATGCAACCCTGCATAATACCCCAACATCAAGCTGAGTTACAACGAATTTAACCATGTATACGTTAGGGGTTATGGGGTATGCAAATCAGAGAAAGCTCATCTGTCATGTCAGTCATTCTCAAAATTTAACTAATAAGAATATGGACAAACAATGCCAGTTTTAACTGCTGAGAACAAATTATATGCCAGACCTGGCTCCAAACACCATCTGAAAAGCCTCCAAGTACATTTCTTAAGAAATGCCTGACTTGAGCAGTAGTGCGTCAGAGATGCAAACCATTTGGGTATCCAGACAGCCTGAAGCGAATGCTCTGAGTAATTAAGAGTTGGGATTTTAATTTGGCCCTGGGCTGAGAAGAGTGAGGCCGTCTGCTCCCGATCTGGACACTGACACCGAAACTCAGGATGAGTCAACATCACAGTTTGAAAGATGCAGCATAGATGATGATGATAATGGCATTTCATCGACTGACAGTTTATGCATCACATTACTCCCTAACAACATTGCAAATAGGTATACACATTTTAATTGAGATTAAGTTGGGCTTTTTTTTTTGTAGAACAACTGCAAACAGAGAGGCTGAGTTTAGTGAGAAATGTAAGCAACTAGACACAAAGTGTATCTTATGAACAGCTCAAATGAAATCCTTCTGCAGAACCTTATGTCAGCCATGAGAGAGGTGATGATTTATTTAGATTTTCCAGGTATTTGTCCTCTTTTTTTCATTTAATGATTCTTTGAATTCATATATGAAGCCTGTTGGAAGATGGTTCATTAATATTTCATGTAAAGGTCCCATAACGATATGACAAAATTACCCAAGCATTTGAGACATTTCATTGGCCTTTTAGTCAACGAATTATTTAGAAACTTTTCCTAAAAGGGGAAAGTAACTCCCATCCTTCTCCTAGACTCATTAAAGTCAGTAACTTTTGGTGTGTGATTACCCATAAATGACACCAATCAACAGAATTCTGGGGCAGATTTGGCTCATTTTTTGGACCTGTGCTACCTACACCGCGACCACAGGATTTTGTACTCTGTAGAGTCGGCCCCCACTAACAACCTCGTTGGCATTCAGCTCTGAAAGATTCATGAGAGGGCCAGTCAGACGGGCCGGTCTAATCATGGAAAAAACACCACAGGCCATCGGCCCGACTTGCAGCCACTGAATTCAGTGAGACACCCTTAATAGTGTGCTTAACCTTTGAACGAGACGTGTGAGGCCAAATCCTGTCAGGGTCCCATCTAGCCGATGAGGCCTCAGTCATCCAATGAGCTTTAACCATCAGTAGCCGGATCAACTACAGGCCTGCGGGTGTGCAGGCACCCTTACTGGGCATCACGCTGGACACCCTCCTGCTGGTTGGAGCCTTCATACCCCTTAGATCCTCAGATGAGGGAGGAAAAGAGCAGTGGGTGGTAGTAGCATCACAGTAGGGTGTCTGTCTCTCAGAACTGTTGTGGTCTCCTGGGGAATTTCACACCACCCCTTCGAGCCAAAACCACTTGTACCTATATCTATTATAAAAAGATGGTGAAGCTACTGGTCCTGCAGCTCCAACACAACTGCAGAAAAATAAGAATATACTGTATACTCATATAACTGCACACAAAGAATAGGATCAAGCTTCTCCTATTGATATGGACGTTTTCTCCATCCAAAGAAAGAAATGAGAAAAGAAAGCATTGGCTCACTCCAAGCTGGCCTCATGTGGGAGCTCATTTATAAAAGTATTAATAGATTTATACTTGAACTTAGTCTTAAGATTCCCGATGGTGTTCTTAGGCTTGAATAACAAAATATGCTGAGCATAAATAACGTTGCTTAAGAGGGTTTCAAGAATCCTATTTGGAAGTTACACACCTGTAATCTATATGTCTCAAACATCAATCATCAAATTAATCAACATTAATTTGATGGTACCAGCGTTGGGATTTTCCCTTATATGATGGCAGCACATAAGAGAGTATAGTCAGTAATGGCTAAGGACAGGCAACACATGTATTTGGAGGACTAAATTGTGTGTTGTGACAGCCAAGGAAGCAGTAAAAGAAGTGATGCAAAAAGACAGAAGTGCAAAGTCCACATTTGGAGGCTCGGACCAAACTGCAATGTGATCTGATCCCAAGGCATCAAACACTGCCACTTTGTCTAGATTTAGCCCTCTTTGCTATGACACAGTGCTGCGACAGACTGCCAACCTGTCCAGGATGTACCCTGACTCTCACCCTATGACAGCTGGGATAGGCTCCAGCACCCCCGTGACCCTGAACTGGATAAGAACTTTAAGAAAATGAAAGGATGGATGCCTTGACACACCAGGTACACTAGTATTATACACCTAGAGATAATGGCCTGTTTTTAAAGAGCTACAAAGTTCACATTAAGGGTGCCAATGCAGTCTCATGGCAGTTCATCAAATTGTCACATTCCTGGTCACATGTCTGAAAAGGCAAAAAAAAAGTCCACATTTGGAGGTTGGATAGGTTGGAGCGACTCATTTCACTGCTCACCCCAGAGACCCAAGTTCAAATCATACACATCACAGAAGCTCACACATTATTTGTATTATTTTATAATACGTTAGTGATTCAAAATGTGTTACTTGGTTAAGTTTGGGCATGACAAAGAAGTACAACAGTGGCAACATCTTTTCCAACTCTGTTTGCATGGGTGCCATGATGACACGTCCCCGCTTTGCTGCAGACACGAAATGCTTCCTATTAAAAAAAACATTACTTACAAAGTCGTGCTGACTGTCATGGAAAAATATCACAATTTGCGTTCATGAACACCAACAAACTGATTGCTTTTTTGTGGCTATTTCAGGTTTTGCTATAAGACCAGGCTGCGCAGTGGTGGTTTTTCAGGCAGGAGATGACGGTTCGAGTAATACACGGCCATTCACGACCAGCGTCACAAAGTAGCATGCTACCGTAATCACATTATATTTTTCAGTAACACAGTAATGTAACGCATTACTATACTAAATTCAGTAATCACATTACGGTTACAATTATGCGTCCTGGACACAAACAAGTGCATTATGCTGCTAACACAACTTCAGCTCCTCCAGACAGCATGTTAACACAAAGCTAGTGAAGAAAC
This sequence comes from Heterochromis multidens, assembly GCA_015108495.1. Taxonomy (NCBI): domain Eukaryota; kingdom Metazoa; phylum Chordata; class Actinopteri; order Cichliformes; family Cichlidae; genus Heterochromis; species Heterochromis multidens. Next base: position 11,896 of record VUQS01000606.1, on the reverse strand, counting down.
CAGAGTGATGATGAAACTAAGTGTATGCTGACCCCACCCCAGCAGCCAGAGCTTGCAGTATTATAGCCTCCATTTCTACCTGTTCATGTTTCTAAAGTAGAATCACTGAGGTGATCACTTTGAAGTCTCTTTGGGGTGGTTTTCAACTTTGCTTTGTGTTGTTGGGTTTGTTTTCACACTTAAACACTATAAGACAGGTGTGGCATGTGTCCTCATTAGGATAGGGATTTGTGCCAGTATGTGGGACTGTCGCCTGAGGTTTATATTGTTCACTAGTGATTATGTGACAATGCATTTTAGGTCATGTAACGCAATCGTAATGTAACGAGTAGTGTAACAGATTACTTTCTCCAGCGAGTAATTAAGTAATGTACTGCATTACCTTTAAAAAAAAAATTAATGAGTAATGTGTAATGCATTACTTTTTTTAATACAATATTAACTCTGCATGTTCAAAGATGACGCATACACAAATGTCACCTTTATGAGTTGGGAGCGAGAGACCTGTCTCATGACTGCCTAAATCCAGTGTGTCAGGTACTGAGGTACAAAGCCAGCAGCTTTGAAGGGTTTCAGGGGTTAACAGCTGTAGTTGGCGTTATGGTATTGTGAACAAGCTGTAGGTCCACATAACCAGCAGGAAAAAAGGTTTAATCAAGTTTAAAGATTAATAATTTACATAAAGATTGAATTTTAGATATAAGTACTAAAATTTATATTTAAGATCACTATATTAAATCAATAGACCCTCATTTGGGCTTTTTGAGGTTAAAGTAGTCCAGATATATCAGTAATTGGTTAAATTTGTAATATAACAGTCTTAAAAAGAGCTCTTACTTTTGACTTGAAATTCGCCAAATGTTAAAGTTGTTCAACTGCTAGTTCTCCAGTTTACATTTACCTCACCATGTCATTTAGTGCCCTTTGTGAGTAGATGGTTCATGAAATCTGTGTGTTTCTAGAAGAATCCCTCTGCACATTACAGCTAAGAGAAAACAACACTGAAGCACCTCTAATACAGGATCACTTTCATCAGACTACCTCAATGTTCTCTAAAATACAATACAAACAAACTGCTGGAGGCCAGTGACCAGATCTGTGGAGTTCTGTGTAAAAAAAAACAAAAAAACAACTGCTGTAATTGCAGTGTTTT
>VUQS01000606.1:0-10723 GCA_015108495.1 Heterochromis multidens | reverse complement strand
ATTGCAGTGTTTTGTTTCAGGGGTCATATACTGCACTGCATCATCCCCTAGGCCCCCCACACTAATCGTATTTTTTTGGTTAAAAACCTGTTGTTGTTTGCCCTTCAGCGGCCCTGAGTGAAGAGTGCACTGTCTGGCAATTACTGATGAACTTTTCAAAGTATTCATAATTGGATTGGGCGCAGTATAAAGTTAAGATGGTTATTTTTGTTGTGCATATTCAAGGAACAGGCTGTGGAAAAATGATGTTTATGGCTTCTGAAGAAACATTTGGCAGCCAACGGTCATTAAGAGGAGTCCCGCCAAGTGAAAAGTTGCACTCTTTACCAAAATACACACGAAATCAAGACATAAATACTCAGAGGGGAAATGCTGCACGCTTGCCTGAACTAACTCCAGCTCTCTATCATAATTTCATTAATTGCTCCTGAAGTCTATGATATAGCGAGCAATGCACCAACTGTGAAGAGAGCAAGCATATTTCCTGGGCCAAATGTGCACAGGAAAAAACAGTTTTATTTTGAACATATCGAGTCATATTGTATCCTGTGTCATTTGTTGAGTTAATGCATGCAGCAGAAAGATACCAGAAAAATATATTTTTCAGTTTATTCACTTAGCAAGTCCTGGTTATTATAAAAGCAGCTCAACACTAAAAATGATTGCATTAATTTCTAAGAAAACCAATACAATTTAAGTCTCATGGAGTTGGATATTGGAGCTCATTATTTTATGAGAACTGTCCAAAATACATTCATAGAACTGACTGCTGAAATTTATCAAGAAACACATCCTGTCATTAGACTATTCCTGATTTTAAATTCTTGATTAAATCATTTTAGACTGCAGTTCATTTGGTTTTTGTACCCTGTTCCATTAAAGAGTGAAAAATGTCAGCATTTGTCATTTGTTAAAATACTAATTTATGTTCAGGTTTACCTGTAATAACTCCTGTCTGTCAGGAACAAAGATAAAAACGATATGTTGTTATTAGCTCAGCTTTATCTCCCAAGGAGGAGGCCTGGCTGGGTGGATAGGTCATCAAACTATGTGACTTGATGAAGATGAACGTTCATGGATGCAATTTTTAGGCAGTAATTGAAATCTACATATTTTATTGCATATTGTATGCTTTGATGGTGTTTAAACCTTGGTGTTGCACTGAAGAAACATTAAATCTGTCTGTTTGGTTCTGAGGATTTCAGGCCTGGTGGACCCTTTAGGAACACGTTGACCTGACCTTTTGTTCTGCCTTTATGAAGGGCCTCAAGGACAGCCTGGCTCTTTGTTGATAGCGTATAAGCTCACAGTCTTCTCTCATCTACATGAGGATATAAACCTGCTGTAATGTGTTAGCTCCATCCATCCTTCCTTCCTTTTTCTTCTGCCTCTGTATGGCCTCAGTCACATAGGCCTAAAGACTATTCGTGACTATCTGGCAATCACCAGCTGCTAGAGAAAAATGAGTTTTCCCTGACCGGTTTGCGAGTGGTTGCTGGGGGCTGCTGTGAAATTGACTGCTGAAGCCCCATTCAGGCAGGCCTAGAGTCTGGTCAGTGAACCTCTAGCAAACACTGGTCGCTAAGGAAAAGTATGAATTACGTTGAGTGAGTGGTTGCTGGAGGTTGTTGTTTCAGAATTTGTAATCAGATATGCAGATGTGTTGCTGAAGTGACGTCTTTTCATATTGTGAAACATCTTGTGAAACAAACGAAGTATACTAACACTGTGTTATTCAAAAATTGCATGAAAATACCAGGCAGTCTAATGCTAAACTGGTTAGTTTGCAGTACAGCTTTCATGGTCAGGGTAACAGACATGAATTTGAATTTACCTGATGATTCACTCACACCCTGTGAGGTTTCTGGGCTGCTTCCTCATTTGGGGAGACTGGAGAGAAGTTGTTAAAAGAACGGGTTAGATCTGAGCTAGCCGATTGGCCTCTGATATATAGGCTACTGGCATCAGTCACTGTCTCTCCCCTCGGGGTCTGATTCGGTGTTTGGGTTTGTTGAAGTTTGGTTAGTTTCCTTTGGAGCATTTCACATCACACATCCACACACTCCATACACTACTGACTTCACTGATCTATGTACTTACAATTACTTTAGTTTTGCTATGTTAAATAAACATTTTGTTTAAAAATCATGTGTGACGACCTCCTATTTTGTCCTTCCCTTGAGAAAACCCACTTTAACCCCCGACGATACTCGTAGCAATACCAAACAGAGCTAGTTTATTTTTATTCCCTTTGTTTTTCTCTGCTTGTATTCTACATAACAGATATTCAAGCTGAGTGCATTCATTACAATTAAGTCAAAATACAGTTTGTATTCCCTTAATATTAATTTATTACTGTGATAATAATGAGGTCCAGTTAGCTTTGCACAGAAATAGCTGGTAGAAATGTCCTTCAGAGAGCTACTTTTTACTTCTATACTTTGTGAGTACCTGAGTAAAGAAGTTGAATCAGTACTTTGACTTTTACTAGTATTTGTACTTCTACTGAAGTGAAGAATGTCTGTACGTGTGCCACCTCTGCTATTTATCTGCAGCTCCTAAAAAGCCTATTCGTGCTGCACTGTGAACCTTGTGTCACCAATAGTTCCATAACAATAAATACCCTTCAAATTTCTACCAAAGCACAGCTCTGTGTTCTGCAGTTTACTTTGTGTGCTCATTTGCAGAGTTGCATATAGCAGAGCAGCTCTCGTTGGTCCACTCAGAAGGAGTTGGCACGATGGATGCCAGCGTACAGGGAGGATCAAACAAACAAAAGAGCAAAAAGAGAAGAAAAGTTTTCAACACAAAAAAAGAAGCAGAAAGAGACGAGCCCTGACACTGGCTCTGCACTGTACCCATCCAATTTGCTTTGTTCCCAGTTACCTGCCCCTGCCATCAGAAGGGGAGCCACTGGGGGCCATATTGGGGCTATCTTTGCTCCCATGGCCCCATTTCTCGCCACAGCCTTTAAAGTCCTGCACTGCGATGTGCATGGCCTTGATGTTTGCCTTGTACCCTACATGCAAAGCTATCATTATCCATGCCTCTTGACAATCGCAGGCCCTGTCTTTGTTACATCTGCAGCTCTTTGCCTTGGGCTATGACATGACTGTACGGTTGATCTCTTCTCTTTTACATATTGCTCCCTGTGTCTCTCTTTCTCTGTTTTTCTCTACTCAGACTGTGTACCAAGGCTGAATCTAACTCTGATTTGACGACTTGTAAAATCTTTTACCTCTCAGCCTGTGTGACACCTCTGCTGCTTTGATCTGTTCGGCAGTTTTCCAGATAACTTGCGCTACAGTCGGGCAAAAATGTCTATTGATGTTCGGCAAACGTTAGCTCGCAGGTTTGCTTTATGTGGTAGTGTTTTTCACACCATCTCTAAAGGGATTTCAGACAATAACAACCCTAAATGAAAAGGCATAAAAGTAGAAAAGATAAAAGTAAAAAGAAAGGTATATTATCCGTAACATCAAATCAACCGAGAACTAAGCGTATAAGGAATTCGGTGTCAAAAGCAATCTTTGAAAAAGCCACAAACTTTCTAATAATAAACGAAACAGAAGCTGCACATAACAATAAATGGACAGCATTCACAAACTGTGTATGGGCCAATTTTTGTCTTTGATCACTTCTTCTCAGGATAATCTGAGTCACAAGCACAGAGGAAACCGGAGACGGTGAATTTCTTCTAAGTGATACACACAGATGTGTGTTACGCATGTTGTCTGTTAGTTTCATAAGCTAAACAAAAACTTTCAGACAGCAGCAGCATTTTAACAACTGAAGACAACACGTCCAGGTTGAAGACACCCTAAAAAACCAACAACAGACGAGTATATCCTCAAAACAACATTAGCTAAATGGATTACATGAATTTAGAGCATCATTTGCAGATGAAACCATCTGGAAGCCTGCTGTATCACAAGCTTTCTGTACTGCAGCATTGTTGGGTCGGAAGAGTCTATCTTCAGTGCAGACATGACTGTCATCCACTGGTTTCTGAAGTCCCATTCTCAAGCCTTTAAGGAAGCATTATAGCTTTAGCAATCTTGTTTTTTTTTCGAGTCAGAAGTGACCACATTTGGATAACAGGGTGGAGTGCTAAGTTATTAGCTGATGCTAGCAAGCTTGGTTATCAGGGTGCATTCATAAATTGTATTACTGGACTGCAAAATGCACATTTATGCTAATTAGTACTACTACCATTTCACTCACCAAAAATGAATCCTCAACTTCTTTGACAGTCTGCACAGGAAGGCATGTAATTTGTCATGTAATTGCAGTAAAAATGTTCCAACAGTACAAACAGTGAAGAGGTCCAGAGCAGCGACTCATATTAGCCAAGGTGAAGCCTAATGCTTCAGTCACGCCAGAGAAAGTTGGAGAAAAATTATTGTGACTGTGTGCAAAGAACATGCGATCCTGTTGCCTTTAAAATGGTTGCTTCATAGACGAGGACCAGGTCTGCGACCAACAGCAGACGACAACAGATTTGCAACTTTTGCCAATTTATCACCATCACTTGTCATATTGTTACGAACACATTGCATGTAATTGCCAACTTGGCCCCATTCAATCACAAACTGATAGCAGACTGACTCCGTCTTATTGCTATTTTATTGCCGTCTTCAAAGCGACTTTGGTGCGTCAAGATGACGATAAAATGGAGTCAGTCTGCTATCAGTTTGTGATTGAATGGGGTCAAGTTGGCAATTACAGGCAATGTGTTCGTAATAATATGACAAGTGATAGTGATAAATTGGCAAAAATCACAAATTTGCAACATCTACATATACAGAAATTTACATTAAACAGAATTCACATTAACTTCTTGGATTTAGGGTCTAGAATTTCATGTTTGATGAAGAAATTCTCCAAAAGAAAAACTAAATAAATAAATAGTGACGTAGTTGCTGCAGGACGGCAATTTATCTGCAAAATGACATAGGTGTTAAGCAGCCTTGCTTTTATGTAGGAACAACTAGTTGGCAACCAGTTGAGTAGAGTCCCCTATTACAAAGAGATGATGTGTGCAGACTAACTCTGATTGATTGCAGTGTGTTGGCACTCTCTGAGCGTTTAAAAATTTAGACTGATTATTTGCAACCCACAATCTGTCTGAGAGTGATTACAGTCTGTTTGGATTGTTTGGACACAGGTTGCCTCCCACTAGGTCTTGCAATCGAAAAATTGATAATGGTCACCCAGAGGTTAATGGTGTTGCACACTGAATTACCAGGTGACCAGTTGGTCACCGCAACTACTTGTAATCGCTTGCCAACGGCAAAAAAATGATATGCAATCACCGGACAACCATCGATTTTTCCTAGTCACAGGGAGGTTCCCATCCTACTTTTACTCTGGTGTAACTGAGCTATAACAGACAGCAATTGGCTACAACAGCTCATGTTGGCACCAATAACTTTTATTCTTAATAAAGTTTTAAATGGTAAGCTATATTAAAAAAAATAAAAAATCAGTAATTGTGCAGTTGTTAACAAGGTCAAAATTTGTTCTAGAAATTAAATCTGTTAGTTTTTTGCAGCAGGCTGTAAACGTGTTTATTTCTACTGCAAAGTTTTAAGATAGGAGTCTAGGAACTGACTCAATTTAGGATTCAGCCTCAAGTGGTCACTAGAAGAGCTGCAGCTTTTGGGCACGTCTGCTTGGTATAGGCATTTTTTTTTCTTCTTTTAAATCATGGATTCCACTGTAATGCTTTGAAACTGTAAAAAAAAAAAAAATGCTCTGCATGCAAACAAGACTGGTGGAGGGACAATAAAATAGTAGCATAGAAATATGTCATTTTTCAAAATAAGAATAATCCAATCAATCAAATTAAAGCTTTTAACCTTTTGTGTTTCTTTTCAACACAAGAAACACACATTTTTGTTAAATGTTTAGGTAATTAATAGACACTACAGAAAGAAAGGAGATTTAAAATAAAAACTCATTAAAGCTATATAGAGAACTGTTTTCTCTATTATAGAAGTCACTGGATGCACCATGTACTCAAAATCCAAGTCCAGTCAATTATACACATCTCCAAAGTCTAAATCTACCCCAGCGTGCAGTCATTTACATTTTGTATTTCAGCCCAAACTCAAGAGCTTTTAATTAGTTTAGCGCTTACAGTCTGCCAATACTAGTTTGACCTTCACTCTCCTCCTCTGCTTGACGTCTGGTCTGTATTTTTGTTCCTCAAAATTCCTCAAAACACACCAACTATTACATGTACATATGCAGTCTAACCATACATTTTTAAATAGTTAATTCTTCTGTCAACTATTTCAAAGTATTTTGTAATGCATGAAGCACTTTTTAAACTTTGTTTTTCCCATAAATACTCTGTTTTGAAGCCTCCACTGTTTCTGCGTTTTGCACCAAAAGATAACCCCTCACCTCCCACCATCACCCACCCCAAGTATCACACAAAACCACGATGTGGGAAGTCAACAGCTCCCTTTCTCATCAACCACAGGAGGTAGCGTCTCACAGCGTTTTACAAGCCCACCAGTGGTCTTCAGACGAATGACCTACAGCTCGCAGTGCTCAAAGACCTACACGCTGCTCTGTTCTCAACACAAGGGAGGGGGGATGTGATGGAGAGTGTAACTGATCAACAATTTCACATAGAAATGATTGCTGAAAATTTCACTCATTGCTCAACTCTGCACACTTACTCTGAGGGACATTATTCAAACTAGCACCAGGCTTCAAGCTCAAGCAAATCATCTGACTAAGCTGTTCTTGAACATGCACTGCAGACCTGAACTTTTGTAGATATTACCTGCTGAAACAATGTGTAATACAATATGTGGCTATTACAGATTATTTTGAAAAAAGTTGGCAAAACATGATGTGTAGGTATTCAGTTTGGATATTTTCCTTTTTATTTTATTTTTTTAAATGTATCACCTAAGGTAAGATTGTACCATTATTTGGTATGGTACATACCAAATAAATGTACCATTTATTTATTTTTTTATTTATTATATACTTTTTATTGCCAAAGTCAAAATAGATTGTAATATAACTTACAACAGAGCACAAAAATTGAGACCATCCCAGACTCCGGACATCGTGACAACCAATTCAACACCTGTTTCAAACTGTGCTGATGTTTTCAAGAATTTTATTCATCTAAATCCACATATAGAGGCCGGGCCCCTGGAGGAGCTCAGGAACACTCTCTGTGATGCTTTAGCATAGACAGTTTAAAAAATGGACGTAGCTTCCCGGTTGGAAAAAACCTGCCTTCTATCACTCATTTTGGGTTGTTAGCCAATGAGCGGATTCACTGTCAGAGCCACCTCTGGGTGATGTCACGGTAGATATGTCCATCTTTTATACCATCTATGTCAGGGGTGGGCAATTAATTTTAATTGAGAAACTGGGACTGTTGTGGAACTCAGTTCTGCTCAATAATAATTTTATCTCTTTTTAAGCTTATTCCACAACAGTCCCTGTTTCTCATGTGACCCCTTGGGAAAAGTAATTGCCCACCCCTGGTCTATGCGCTTTACCCATACATTCTATCACTAATCCATTGAGAATATACATTATATTGACAAATTTACTGGGCCACCTACACATTACACCTACAGGAGCTGCTGGGCCATGGAAACCCATGCCGTGAAGCTCACAGGGCAGTTTTTGTGCTGATGTTAATGCCAAAGGAGGTTTGAGTGTTGGAGACTTTTACACAGTATGCGCCTTACCACTTGGTGACCCCACTCTGTAATTTTACGTGCTCTGCCACTTCATGGCTGAGTTGCTGTGGTTCCTAAACGCTTCCGCTTTCAATAAAACCACTTACAGCTCATAGTGGAATATCTAGGGAAGGAAGGGAAGAAATTTCACAAACTGACTTGTTTCACTGATGGCATCCTGTTACAGTACCACTCTCGAATTCAGTGGGATCTTTAGAAGGACCCTTTCACAAATTTTTATAAAGGCAGACTGCATGGCTAGGTGCTTGATTGTATACACCTGTGCCAATGGGGGTGAAAACACCTGAATTCAAAGATTAAGAGGTGTGGCCCAATACTTATGTTCATGTACTCTATCTGAGGTCAAGGACATGATTGTTGGCCCCCAAACTTTACTGGTAATTTTTTGACCAATCATGTTTGAGCAGGTTTTGGTTGCTTGCATGTAGCAAAAGACGGAACGCGTTTGCAGAAATGGAATCGCAAAGCTGCCGGCTTTTATGCGTAAGATATTTCGCTTGATATGCTTGTTAGCTTCTGCATTCATGCACAAAACAGGAAATTTCGGTTCAGACAGAATTCAAAAGCTCAGATTTTAAGTGACCAAAATGTGCTCTTCTTGTCTCGATCATTTCACCCCAGCCCGCCATGGAAGATGGCCGGAGGTCTCTTCCTGTTAAAAGGCAGTTTTTAACAGATTAAGAGGTATGGACCAATACTTTTGTCCATATAGTGTAAAAATACTTAAGACAGAAGCTTTTAATATCTGACATTAATTATTATCTACAAAACAATCTATTTGAAGTTTTCACACATCTCAAGTTTACATTTATTTTAACTCTGGTATGATTGAGGATGTGTTATAAGTATCGTATAAAGAATATAAGGAATACAAGGCCTTGCTGCTGAAAGATACCATCAGGAGAGGAAGGTTTTACTTTAAACAGCAGGATGAGACATGCATGAAACAGAACATGCAGTTTCACATGGAGATGAGAGGGGTTTTTTTGGCACGCTGTACATCCAAAGCTGTAGAGAAAGACAGAGAAGGGGAGCACAGATGCATGCAAAGTGCTTTGATTAACTTGCATTGTCTTTCAGTGTTGCTTTGCTAACACTGCACACGGCATTTAAATGAAGTCCAAGACAGTGAGGGAGAGTTGACGCCAGAGAGCTTCTGATTCTCTCTCTCTCTGTGTCCAATGTCTATTTCAAGACCCCCAACCCCCAGTACGGGAAATTAATAATGAATGCATCCTGTCCGATTTAATTCGGCACTAATTAGGTCAGGAAAGTTTGGGAGTGAAAGGTACGGTCCAGGCCACGTGGTCGGGTCTCTCAGCAGGCAGCCACTTTCATGTGGCGAGAAAAAAGTTGAGCGTGGAACAGAGGGATGGCAGGGGCAAGGCCAGTGCCAACAGCGCCAGTACAGGGACGAAGGGCCAGGGCTGGAGACAAAGATAATAAAACCAAGAAGTGGCAGCTTCAGAAAGCCGCTGAAAAAAAGACACCAGGGAGATATCAACTGTGGGCCTTCGCCGAGTGGAAAAAAAAAAAGAAAGACAGAGAGAGAGCTGTCAGTCTGTTTGTTTGGACTGCGACCGCTGAGAAATAATTATTCCCTTTTAATTACAATTTGGAGAAAAGAAATGTAGCGCTCAGGCTTAGGATGGCTCCTCTAGACAGGGAGGCTGGTGTGAGGCAAACGGAGATGCCCAGACCGCAGAGCAAAGTGCCCGAGGACTCACAAAGCAATGTTATCACCTTTAGCATGCTGCCGAGCCAAAGAATAAACGACTTTGATCCGACTGCGAGTGCACTTTGGCCAACTTGGGTGGCAGTGTGCAGTTTAAGCAGAAACTCTCTGGCAGGAAGAGTTCAGAGCGCTGGGGGGAGGAGGAGGAGGAGGAGAGGGGGGACAGATGAAGGTGACAGCTTTAGAGGTTAACCTCGATTTTAAGTCCCAACAGGGTTGGAAAATCCCGCAAGGCTAGATATCGCTCTGATCTTTCACATCTAGCTCACAGATATTGTACCAGACAGTGCCAATAATATCTCTTCAGGACAGACTGACAGACCTAAAATGTACTTCAAAAGGTTCCCCGACATTCTTCAACTCTTTACTGAACAATGAGCTTTACTTCCGACATGTATTTTTAGCTGATAAAGTAAATCTGAATAACAAATTCCTCTTCTGTATGAAGACTGGCAGAATGTAGCAGCTCCCCTGATTCAAATGATGCCAACCTGCTTAGTGGAGGCGATCCAGATGGAGTATCAGTTCAAGTACTGTAAATCTGCCTGATTGGAGGGGTTCAGAAATTTGCTGGAGACGGGCGACTTAAAATCAAGTCCAGCTGTGATCTTTTACCTGAAAACAATTTCAAAACCATCTTGTAAAAATGCATCCCTTTCCTGACTATTAAAAAACAACATCTACAGTGGTGTGAAACAGTATTTGCCTCCTTCCTGATTTCTTAGTTTTTTGCATATTTGTCACACTTACATGTTTTAGATCATCAAACAAACTTTCATATTAGACAAAGATAACCTGAGTAAATACAAAATGCAGTTTTTAAATGATGATTTCATTTATTAAGGGAAAAAAGTTATCCAAACCTACCTGGTCCTGTGTGAAAAAGTAATTGCCCCCTAAACCTAATAACTGGGTGTGCCACTCTTGGCAGCAAGAACTGCATTTCAAGTGTAACTGGCAATGAGTCTTTCACATCACCGTGGAGGAATTTTGGCTCACTCTTTGCAAAATTGTTTTAATTCAACTACATTGGAGGGTTTTACAGCATGAACGGCCTGTTTAAGGTCATGCCAAAGCATCTCAATCAGATTTAAGTCCAGACTTTAACTAGGCCCATCCAAAACCTTCATTCTGGTTTTTGAGCCATTCAGAGGTGGACATGCTGGTGTGTTTCGGATCATTGTCCTGCTGTATAACCCAAGTGCTCTTCAACTTCAGGACATGAACTGATGGCCGGACATTCTCC
>VUQS01000604.1:0-13075 GCA_015108495.1 Heterochromis multidens | reverse complement strand
CAGCATGACAATGATCCCAAACACACTGCCAATGCAGCAAAAGCATATCTAGAAAGAAGGAAAAACACACACACACACACACACACACACACACACACACACACACACACACACACACACACACACACACTCAAACAGAGAATGAAGTATACAATCATCCAACACATATCCTCCCATATGCAGAGTCATTCACTCATGAAGGGAGATGAGGAGTGAAAGGAATGTAAGCAAATGGCAAAACAAAGCAGCATTTTTCAGTTGTCAACTTGATGTGTTTGCTGCATGTAGAAAGCTGCACAGAGAAGAAAACTTTACTGGACACAATTTAAAGGGATTACGGTTCAAAAATCCTCCAGATCATCTTAGAGGATTTGCCTTTAAACTGTCTATCAGGAACACAGTCACCCATGTTCGACCCTCAGACTTATGCCAATTCACTCACATTAAGAGAATCTTATCTTGGTTGTGTGTATGACTGGATGAGTGTGTCTACAAAATGATTCAACAAGAGAGGATCTTATCTGCCTCGCCTCTGCGAGTGCATGTGAACAGGACTATGAGCAGGGAGAGGGGTTGTGTGCCAACTCTAAGCACATGAGTCAGACTCCAGATACAGTAAAGGACTAATTCCAGCTTGCTCTCTGGCCTCACTGGTCTCACACAGTCTCCTCTCTGCTCCATTTCCCTCTGACAGTCTGATCCAGTTTTACACCATCTGACTGCTACTTTACCTCATCCTGATCAAAGGAACTGGAGTCTACCTGTCCAAGCCTTGTCACCCATAAGAGGGAATCAATTAACCACTATTGCTTCTCATCTTGCTTCAGTAAGGCCCTGAGCCAGAGCTCCACTCCCTGGTCCCTGGCACATCTCTTGCCTTAGCAGGATAAGGGCCTTCACAACAGTCCAACTAACATTCATCACCATGTCCAACTTTAATCACACAATGGTTAAGCAAGATTCCAAGGTTTATGATTAGGTTGGCAGTTCAGTGGGAAAAACCCTTTTTACCATTATTATTATTTTGTTTGAATAGTTCTTCTGCTCATTGCCTCAGCAAGCAGTTCAATCTTTATTTGAAGCAGGCACCATGGCTTTAATGGAAAAAATTGCAAAGAGTGAACGAGAAACATAATACTGGACCTTGCGAACCAATGCCTGGAAGCCTTTTTCTTTCTCTCTCACTAAACCCATTGAGAACTTTAGATATATGATGATGTATCTATGCTTCCTAATAATGCAAAACCATATCATATTCTTATCACAAACTATTAGTCAGTTATTTTATTTTTTTGACACAGTTAGTGTCAAGAAATCTTAAAGGTAATACACCTGAACATATGAATAATATTTAATTCACCCAACCCCTTACAGACCCACTCATAAATACTAGATGTACCTACTTATATATCAAGGCAAGTAATGGAGACAGGAACCATAGCTTGTCATCTTTTCATTCTGCTGAGTTGCAGAGGTGAGAAATCACTGAAATTGGGTGGTCAGCATAACACAGGCACTCCTGTCACACTAGCTTTAACAGCTCTCTCAAAAAGAATGACCCACACATCTCTATCATACACTAACCCCCACACATGAACACACCACGAAGGAATTGAGTCAGAAAGAAAGGCTTTTCTGCTGAATGTTGCAGGAGCTGTGCTGTGGAGGTCAACAGGGAAAGGTGCCCTGAATACAGATGGATTGCAGGACCAAAGAGGCTCTGATAAGGCACAGGGGAGGACACAAGGTTCCAAAGCAAATGAAGAGAGAGTGCTATACCGAAGGAGGGAAAGACATGGGCCACACACTTTGCTAGTAGGCAGCGGGAGATAATACACAGTGCCCAAGTCTTTTCATTGACTTTTCGTAGACTGTGCTAGAATAGAATCTCTTCTATTTTAAGACATGAAACTCTCCAGTACTCTTTTCCAGGCTCTCTGATGTGGGAGCAGCTATTGTGTGTTTTTGGCATGATTCTGCCACAATGTACAACTGATGGACATCTGATGGATACTAATTTAATCCACATCAAGACATTTTTATAATTGTTAAGAACTGAATAAGCGTAAACAAATATATATGAATGATATCAGTTCTGCCAAATTATGGGTGAGTCTGTACTACTGTGTGGATTTTAGATGCAGAAATCCAGCTGCTTGAAGACATCTGCAAGAGGTTTTCCCTGGAGAGGACACACTGCTTTTCCATCTGAATCGAATCTTAAGTGCTTTGTATTGGGGGGAAAAAAGAATAAGTTCCATTTGAACCACATTTAAAAAGGGGAAGTTGGATAATTTTAATATTACATGTACTGGTCAGTGGTTTTAATCCCACCTGGAGCACATGTAAGTGATTTTTCTTCTCCTACCCTGGTAATAATTAAAGCCCCAATTACCCACTGTTTTTCAGCACACCTAATGGTTTGCTCATAATTTAGGTCCTGTCCTAAGAGACACCTTGAAATTTAGTTTAATTAGCTCAGCACACTGTTTGGATTTCTGTGTGACAATAGAGGAGTTGAATTTTTTTTCTGACCTGATAGCAAAATCCACTCCTATCTGGAAGCCTAGATGATAAAGAATAAAAGGAAAAACATTACTAAAGAAGGCTGGGCTGATCTCGTTTCAGCTACAGCTAATTGTTTTTCTTGGCTGGTATACCGTCCTATAAGTAATTTCATGTGTAGTGAACACATGTAATGTATTACACTATCATCTTACAGATCATGGTGCTCCTCTGGCATTCAGTGGAGAAGGATTTGTGTGATTGTGCGTCCATCTGGAATATCTGTCCTATCTGAATTTAGCTTATGTGATTTTTTTTTTCTTTGGTAAAAAAATTGACTGAACACAGCAACTCAAAATTGTGCAAATTTACCTAATTCTTATTGTTTAAAATAAGGTCAAGACTAAGTGTAAATGTTAAACAGATAAAGAAATATCTTAATTCTTTATCATTATAGTTCAGCTGTTGTCCTCTTACATTTATATTTACAGTTTCAGGATATTTCCTCTGACATAAGCCAGACTGTAATTTAAAAGTTTTTACTAGGATATTTCAAGGGTTTTGTTATCGTAATGCATAATGAAATGACATAAGAAGATTTGACCTGTGTCATTACACTGCACTACCAAAACCTGTTGACTAGTATCCCATAGTACATATAACTGTTTGGTGATTCTGATTAATTTTTTCATTCATTTTATTAGTTATTTATTTATTACACACACAGTAAAACGCCCACACAGTGGTAAACGAGCAGCACATTTGTCTTTGTCCTCTAATTGAAACCATTCTGTCTCTATCTTCTTTTCTATCCCACAGAGAGACTGAAGCCAGTGCCATCCTGGCATGCTTTATGTCTATGTGCCAATGTGTGTGTGTGTGTGTGTGTGTGTATGTATGCCTGCCTGGGAGGCTGCTGGAGCCACTGAGCATATTAACAACCTGTTTACCCAGCTGAAGCACCATTTCCTTTCTTCCTAGTATAAAAGTAGCACACACAGATATCCACAGAGAGATGCAGGTACATAAAGGGACCGGCAAAGACAAGTTGAAACAATTTGATGGTAAACAGGAATGGCCTTGCTAAGTCTCCCTCTTTCTACAGCTTATCATAATAATAAGGACACTGTAACCTTTTCGGTTAAAGAGCAATCAAAGACCACTACCCACTACATATAGAACTACTTGATCCTTAGTCATCTATATTCCTGTGATGGACACCGATACTGATACAGCTGGAGTGGCCCAAAGGCCCTGTCTTTTTATTCCTTCTTCTTCAGAGCAGTTGCCAGTTATCAAACTAGAGACTATTCATGAGTGAAAATGTTAACCATTCCTCTGTTAATTAGAAAAAAAGCTCTTTTTGATGTTTATTAAGTGAAGATAAGCAGTAGAGAAAGCAGTAACAGATCATCACTTAACAATATACAATACAGTCTTCTTTTTGGCAGGCAACAAAGGCAGAAGAAAATGTCAGAATTAAAATATCGTCTGTCTTCACAGTTGTTTTTTGCTTCAAAGCAAAAATGGGAGAATTAAATATAGCAAGAAAAACAACCATTCCCACATTGTAATTAGTAACACTGCAATATTTATCTCTTATTAATTTTGGCAGTATCTTTTTCATGTGCATCGTATCCAAATAAGGCCAAACTTCAAAGGGATGGAACAGTTAGCAAGGACGCAGGCACATGACACTCATCCTACTCCGTTATAAATCTGTTAATTAGTGTACAAAATGAACTCATTTCCAGAGCCAACTCCCTATCAAAGACATGAGTGAAATACTTTTATGTGTTTGCTTTGGCACAGAGCTCATGTCCCACTGCCCAGTGAACCAAATCCTTATCAGACACAAACAACCCGCCTACGCTCAGCTCTGCAGCTAGCCTTGAGAGAAGTCAGGTCCACTGAGTGTACATGTTATGAGGTGATCCAAGCAGTGTGTGACTTGCCTGCTGGCTGGGGACAGTATACCGGTCTCTTTGAAGTCCACTTCTAACAATGACACTGCTGTTGACTGTAAGTCAAGTGACTCATAGAGAAGCAACAGGCTGACACACAGGACCCAGAAAGAACAGTATCACTATATCATCAGTGGCTTTTTACAGGAAGTGAGACAGTCTAGAGTCAGCAGTGGTGCTAGAGTTTCTCTCCAAATTACAGACTTTTATTGCTTTTTCCTTACATCAGTTTCTGTTTCTGCAAGTGTGAGTGAATGCATGCATCATATCTGTGATGATACACAAACTGAACGGGGTTAAACGTGTATAGGAGGTAGTTATTATCTTCCAGGTTTCTGGTGTCTCTGCCAAGAATTCCCCTGAACACCTGCACCTGTACACAGACACTTGAGGGTCACGTCAGCTTCTATACTCTGTCTTTTTGTATCTCCTGTCATTCTATCTGTCTCTGTCTCTACCTGTCTGTTATACAACCTGGCAGATTTTTTTCTGCTTCTCTAAATGTCTAGATTTTGGCCTCCCCTGCCCACTTACCTGTCAGTCAGACTTAATTGTTTAGCTCCGTATCTGTTTGTCTTCATCCAGACCTCTTCCATGACATGAGACACTATCTGAGTTCTTTGGCATCAACGGGTAGAATTTTGTTTTTTTCCTCTGAATGTTTAATGTGCATTGTGTACAGCCTAATAGGGGTATTTATTGCTCCCTGGCAGCCACACCAGATGAGAACTGGCAGTTTGAGTTATCATTAGTTTGAAACAGTCACTTAGACTGACACCAGTGCCTTCACAG
The DNA here is from genome assembly GCA_015108495.1 of Heterochromis multidens. Lineage (NCBI taxonomy): Eukaryota > Metazoa > Chordata > Actinopteri > Cichliformes > Cichlidae > Heterochromis > Heterochromis multidens. The sequence goes on along the minus strand of VUQS01000604.1, from coordinate 7,814 downwards.
CTCCTTTGTAGTAAGTGCAGTCTGTCACATTAGAACTTAACACACAGACTGGCGTTTAGACAGACAGACACACACACACACACAAACACAATTTAAACTGCTTGCTTATATTCATCTCATTACTTAGAACACAGCCATTCGTGGAATATTCCAGTAAAAGTACATACCTCCCACGAGGAACATCAATGTCATCTTTCCTCCAGCGTATATTGGGTTGGGGGTCTCCTTGCACCTGGCAGCGGAACTCCACTGTCTCCTCTTCCAGGACCACCTGGTTGATTGGCCTTCGGAGGAAGGTAGGTCTCTCTGCAGCATGGGCACAAAAAATGCACAATTTCATTATATCAGGATTTGGCTTTGCTGTTTATCTCACATTACCCAGTTCCTACATAATTATCCCTCTAATTACTCATATTTTGTTCATTAGCATCTTGTGATTATCTGATATTGATGTTCTTCCATGAGGCAAAAATATAGAGCAATGGAACAAAAGCACACTAAATGAACCCATAACTATTTGGAAATATAAGAACTGAGGTTTACTGAACTAACCTATTTAGTACAGTTCACTCTGGCTCTTTATAACCTCATGACAGCTTAATGGCTAACACAAAAATGTGCTCCAGAATGCATGCAACTCAGCTGGGAGAGTGGAGCAAAAAACATTGTTATTAAGCTGTGAGAAAACTTGGCATCAAAGTACATCTAATCAAGAATATGCAGTAACGTGGATGGATGTTACTAAGGAGACACGTTTCAGAAGGCCTGAAGAAGGAATCCTTACCAAATACTGTGACTTGTGCTGTCTCGCTGTCCCTTTCTCCGACCATGTTGGTACCCACACAGATGTACATGCCTGCATCGCTCTTTTTTGTGTTGGAGATCATTAGTTTCCCTCCTCGAATCTAAAAAAAAAATCTTTTTAAATTAAAAGCTTGTACATTTTATAAATCTGAATGCTGTCTTTGTCAAACCATTAAACAACACAAAAGTAGCATTTTTCCCTCTCACTGGCTTCCAACACATGAAAGCCCAGCCAAATGTGTTCAGTGGCAGACATTTCCAGAAGCAAAAGCTCTTTCCTATGTTCCCAGACACTAATAGCAACATTCACAGTAGACACTGACAAAGGTTTGATAATATTTCAGATAATATTTTGTCCTGTTATTAAAAAAATAGCTGTGATACTCACAGTGATCCTGTCATCCTTGTCGTCAATTCGAATTTTGTCCTTTTTCCAGTAGATGGTGGGTTCAGGATGCCCTCTGGGAGGGACACACTCAAGGATTGCTGGCTCTCCTGCTGCCACCACTACATCTGTAGGGTTTTGTCGAAAGTCATCTCTCAGCACTGAGGGAGAAAAGAGCAGCCAATTCAGTAAGTACAGTGGTTGGTGCATACGGTACGGTTGGATTTCATTGGCTGAATGATCAAGGTTACCATTCTGAAAATGCCTTTCTGTGTATTAAGTTAATTGCACAACATAGTGTGAGTGTATGCATCAGTTATCTAGGCTATTTAAATGGGATGCACAGCTTCATCTGACTGGGAGAGCACAAATGAAAGCTAATTGGAGCTAATGGAGGTCCCTGTGGAGGAAGCAGAACAAACAGAGTCAGAATGCCCTAAAGCCTGGTGTCACTCACTTGTGAGGGCTCACAGGGGTGCAACACTGCTTCACTTTGGCATGTACTCTTACACACAGCCACATATGTGCTAACACACAAAAACAGTGGGTGGTCTATTGAACAACTGTGGCCTTGCATCTAATCACCCTCAGGTAGGCCCGTCATAGCAGGGATGGCCTCTTCCCCTCTAAAGTGTTCAGTGAAACACACAACAGCAGCTCATTACACAAACAAGGGGAGCTGCTGATATACAGAAACACACCAAGGAGCACACAAATACACATGTGAAAGCAAAAACATGCTAAACTAACTGAGAAATTAAACCCTGAGTCAGTGGTGGATTCAGAACGCAACACACCTTCCATGTGAATGAATGAAAATAACATAGACCTAATGTAGTCAAAAAATGCTTTAGTCTGGGGGTGGCTCTGGCTCACCTGCTGTGTGAACTCAAACTGATTTTTTCCCTATTTAATCTTTAATAAATCCATCATTGGAGTACCACTTTAGGAAGTTTGGTATCAGCAGTGTAACTATCAGTGCAGCAGTAAGGGACACAATCCCACTGATGATTGACTGAGCTTGCTGATGAAAGGACTGAGCTTGTTGGGAGATATTTGAAGATACTTCATGAGGGCTAAATTAAGGGCAGCCCACAGGTCCTTATGTAAATTCCATGTGGCACAAGAGACAATGGCAAGGAGCGCCAGGATTATAAGAGGGGATAACTGGTCCCTGCACTCCAGGCTTCTCTCATCTCTTCATTCACTTTTCTTACCCTCTCTACAGAAAGCCACAAAGCTATTGTCTTCTTATTTATTTATTTAGACCAAGGGGAAGGAGAGTGGAGGAAGAGAGGAAGCTTTCAACCCAATTATCCTGGGGATGCACAGGGGTATAGAGCGGGACTTTAGTGTGACATGAATTCAAATGAAACCTTTACACAGGGGTAATAAGAGAGAATACAGAGTAGGCAGAGATAGAGATTTTCTCTCTCTTATGCAGGGCTGGCCTCTAATCTAAAGAGCTAAGGTAATTAGCCAGCTCCAGTGTGCTGGACCCCCTAGCCAGTGTGGGTATAACAGCCACCACCAATGGGCTCTGTGTATTTGCATTACAAACAGATGCCCTGCTGTTTAAAATCATAGTCTGGTTTGGACCATACACAGGCTGTTGTTTTCAAGATCACATTGGATTTAATTGCTCCTTTCCATTCATTGCTGATAGCACCCATGGGATTTTGTCAGAATCAATTTCCTTTGAAACAGAACAGTGACAAAAGAAACACGCATTAGGTGCATCATTACGGTGCTTGTGCCACGCTATCTAATCTAATCTAATACGGCACAGTACGTCACAGTAAATGCATCACTGCACTGCAATCTAAATAAATACGCAATGAATAGAAATGGAATAATAAATAAATAAAAACAGAGTAGTCACACACTCCAGCAAACAAAGAACAACAGATACACACACACTTGTTGAGGGCAGGATAAACATTAGGTTACAAACAGCTACAAGCAAATAAACAGACATGACACTGGTGAGAGGATTATGCTTTGTGTGCAGGTTCGGGGCTTGCTGATACCAAGAAAACACTCACCAGATACATTTACTAAGTAAATGAGGGGATGGGCCAACCCAAATACACTTTAGTAAACTATCTAATCCTAACTACAAGGCCACAGTCATCAAGGTCATCAGCCCACAGTTGAAAAACACCTACAGCTCAAATTTTCATCCTCTCAGTTTAACATTTGTCCTCCTTTATTCCAGCTTGAGCCTGTATCTCTACCATGGCTGCATTTGCCTGGAGGCACCTCAATGGGTGGAACAATGCTTGCTACTGTAAGGGAATGATTTTATATTAGCACCTTAACATTGACTGCATTCTCTGTTAATTCATGTGTGAGGCATCTGATATGTGTGTATAATTTAGTGGGTCTGTATATATGCTGTCAGAAGCTGAACTCTTGCTCCAACTTTGAGGCCCTGTAGGCATTCAGGCCTGAATCAGCCAACAGACGTGAAGTAATTACCTTTCTCTTCCCCCAAAACGTTCAGCTATTCTTCAGCCAAAAAGAGCTCACCTCCCATGAAGTACCAGAAAGCCACAAACTCTGCTTGCTCGCTTACTTCCTTATTAATATTTATATATTTTTACATTTACTCCCCTCTGTTGACTAGTGCTACATCTGTCGATCTGGCTGCAGGCTAAAAAGAACCCATGTCTGAAAAACATTAATATGCCTTTGCCGTTCGTATTTTATTTATTTATTTATTTCCTAAATATCAGAGGAGTGAGCTGATTTGAATGAAAGAGCATCAGGCAGGGGGCAAAGCATGGCAAATTTGCAGCTCTTTCAGCTGGCACAGTTTCAACACCTCAAACTTAAAGGGGAGGGAGTCAGGTTGCAACTTGCGCTGTAAAACAGCCAAAGGGTTGAGAGTGGAGGTCTTTGCCAACACAAAAACACAAAGGAGACACCCACACAGTTACTTTGTAAACCAGACTGTCCTACATTGGCAGGGGGAGGCCTGTGCCAGCAACCATTAGAAAGGTCTATATGCGGGTGTGTTTTTAGCTAAGATAGACTCAGCACACAAAAATCAGCTGGACGCAGATAGATGACAGCTCACACAACAAGCATCATAGCACAGAGGTGGCAGGGCAAGGACAGCATGAGGAGAAATATTTTGTGCAGTGCCCCCCTCTTCTTCCACCTAAGATATTAGTCACTGGAGGGTGACACTGCTTGTCGGAAAGATTAGTGGGGAGCCTTGACTGAGGCGTCCAGCCTGCATACCGAGATAAGTGCTGACAAACATTCACCTACAGGAGCGCACCTCGGTTTGGTTCACAAAGGTTGTGCTCACTGCCACAACACCACAGACATGTAAGACCTGTTTCTGACATTCACATCACCTTGATAGATGTTCACCACATACACAAGCAACTACACACAAACCCTGACAAACTGTGAAGCAGTCTTAAAAGCTGCAGGCTTTCATATCTCTTTGTAATACTGCAAATATGAATATTTGTGTATGTTTGTGTGCTTGTTATTATTCTTCCCTCCCCGTTTACGGCAGAACAGACCCTCGGTGCTTTCAAAGATATTCTCTTGGGTCAGGGGCTCAGAAACACACAGAGCGATTACAACAGATAGAGGCCTGGGGCCACACCCCAGCACCCAAACCCACCACCTTCTACCCACACTCTGATTAGAAAATAAACCATGCACACACAAACTAGGAGAGCTGTAGAGAGGTAGCTCCAAGCTATAATATCATTTCATTTGAGTGGTTTTTGCGGTTCATCTGGTAGAGTGCTATTACAATGCCACCATTTTCAATCCCACCCTTAGAGAAGATAGACAATATATATGTCACTTGACAAAACATACTAAACCTACTGTATGTACTGCCATTGATGTTTTGTAATGCTGTTGATGCTGAAGGCAGGAGAAGGATAATGCCACACTATATAATACCACACTGAAAGGAGATATGCTCCATTTGTCTGGATGCAAGCTTTTCTCCAGGTCTGACTCGCTCATTTGCCCTCCCACTGGCCAGAGCTAACCTTTGCCCCTCATCCAGATGCAGAAATTACCCCCTCAGCAGGCAGGCAAGCAGCAGGTTCACACATATCCCCTATATCCCTCCACTGAGGGGTTGCAGGTCAGACCAGAGAAACAGCTGCAAAAATATGACTGTCTGGCCATGCCCAAGGCTGTGCCTCCTCTGAGAGCTTGATAGAGACTCTCATCATTAGCACAAATAATATCCATCTCTCTCTCTGCCTTATTCTCTCCATCATCAGGGGTCATTCTACTGTGTTCTCCGTTAATCATTTTTTTCCAATCCCACAGTGTTGTCCAATGAATTGCATCTTGCCCCCTCCACTCACTTTCACTGGCTTGTCAGTGTTCTCTCTATGCACTGACTACAGATGAGGTTCTGCAGATGAAGCCATATACATTCACACCCAGTCATTCTCCATAGACCATAGCCAAGTCCGATATGATCACCACCACCATTCTCCCTATCTGCAAATCCTGTGCTAAGGGATTGTAAATAACACTGTCACTTTTGCAGATAAGATTCACGAAATATGGAAAATAGTGAAAGTAAAGAGACTCATATGGCTGCCAGTGATATTATAGTGGGGGGAAATCACAGGTGGTGATACCATATGAAATGTGGATCTTTAATAGAGCCTTGGAGGGAATAAAAGAGACAGTGCTCCTGTGCCCTGGTGAGAGCACTGAGGAAAAAAAGAAGGAAGACATAACACAACACAACAGGGGATAACGAGAGGATGCCTGATCAAGGTCAAACTGAAGAGGTGGTGAGGAGTACAAAGGTGCTAAATAGATGGGGATGAATGTAAATGAAGAGAGTGCATTCCATCACACTCATACCTCATATGGAGCTTCGACCTTTGATTAAGTAGATAAGCCTAAACAAATATCTTTATTTAAACAGCAGCTCCATTCAAAGCTAATTTTTCAAACAGCACCCCTAATTTGGCCTAACAAGCCCCTGAGCAGCACAGTAATGACAGTAAGAGGACAGTGGGCAAATCTGAGGCCAAGAAAACTCTGTGGTGTTGCTCCTGAGAAACAATATAATTAACTCTTAATGAACCTCTTTCCTTAACAATACCAACACACACACACACACACACACACACACACACACGCGCGCGCTCACACACACAAAATTCAATTTAGCCTAATCCATGCTTTATGGTAATGTATAGCTCATTAAAATGTTATTTAAAAACTCATTAAAATTCACTTGAAGAAGTAATGGCTTCATTACAGTAATATGCTGAAAAGCAAAGAAAAAGACAAGTAAGGACAAGGAGAAGAAAGAGCAGAGAGCGACAGCCTTCTAATCGCTTAATTGTGTCTAAAATGGAATACATTTACATAATAAATGATGATGGGCTATATCCTCATCTCTATCTTCTCCCATTCTCATAGCACTCCATAATTAACAGGCACTACAATTAAAGATGCATTTTGCCCCAAAATGATTTTAGTGGCCGCTCCAGTTTTCAGTCTGTTGTCTTGTTTATGGTCATGACTGTGTTTGGGGGCTTGGCAGATGCAGGCAGTGTGCTGAAACTGGAGCTGGCTGATACTGATGAACAATGTGCCCATGGGCCTTTGTGCCTGCTCTGATAAGGCATGATGTTGTGCTGATGGTTGTGCTCAGTCCAGAATGGACACTTTGCAGCCAGAAGGGGGAGTGAGACGTGAAGGAGGAACGCGATGAAGAGTGGGGGGGTTGGAGATGAGAGTGGGATTGATTTTCTGCCAATTCCAGCAAAGAGACAGCACAGACAGAGGTAGTGAGGCATCATGATGGAGCAGGTGGGTCTGCTTCCTGCATCGGGTAAAGGAAGAGAATAGAGAGGAAGTAAAGTGAGAAGCTAAAAAGGAAGAGAGGAAGTAGTGCAGCAGGCAAATGCTCCTGTTAATGTTTCCTCCTGGAGAAATCAGTCTTCTATTGCATCAGTCCTATCTCAATATATATGACATGGAGTCAGCCATTTGTTGGATTTTGGGGCAACTGGAAAAGCAAACTTAATTAAGCAGCTCCCAATCACTAGCTGAGACTGAATGCATTAGCTCTTATCAAGGATACAATTCTGTTAAACAAGGTGCCCAGGATATGTACAAATTGAATTTCAGAGTTCACTGGGCCTCTAATACTAAAATACATATCTTTATCTGTAATCTTCTTCTCCTTCTATACTACCTCAAATAATCTCTTGATGCATGCTCAATAATCCAGGTAAAAGAATCCCAAAAAGTTGAATCTGTTCATCTGGACGTGGCGTTTTTTAGTGGGAGAAACGTTTCGTTTACCAACTGGTAACTTCTTCAGTCTGAAGAAGTTACCAGTTGGTAAACGAAACTTCTTCAGTCTGAAGAAGTTACCAGTTGGTAAACGAAACTTCTTCAGTCTGAAGAAGTTACCAGTTGGTAAACGAAACTTCTTCAGTCTGAAGAAGTTACCAGTTGGTAAACGAAACTTCTTCAGTCTGAAGAAGTTACCAGTTGGTAAACGAAACGTTTCTCCCACTAAAAAACGCCACGTCCAGATGAACAGATTCAGCTTTTTGGGATACCTCAAATAATGTCCTTATATCTTATTACACGTCAT
>VUQS01000603.1:13118-30298 GCA_015108495.1 Heterochromis multidens | reverse complement strand
ATTGAGATGCTTTGACATGTCCTTAAACAGGCCGTTCATGCTGTAAAACCCTCCAATGTGGCTGAGTTAAAACAATTCTGCAAAGAAGAGTGGGCCAAAATTCCTCCACAGTGATGTGAAAGGCTCATTTCCAGTTATTGCAAATGCTTAATTGCAGTTCTTGCTGCCAAGGGTGGAACAACCAGTTATTAGGATTAGGGGGCAATTACTTTTTCACACAGGGTCAGGTAGGTTTGGATAATGTTTTTTCCCTTAATAAATGAAATCATCATTTAAAAACTGCATTTTGTATTTACTCAGGTTTTCTTTGTCTAATATGAAAATTTGTGTGATGATCTGAAACATGTAAGTGTGACAAATATGCAAAAAACTAAGAAATTAGGAAGGGGGCAAATACTTTTTCACACCACTGTATGTTATTATGTTTGCATTTCTATTTCATATTATAAACTATTTCCTTTTTCTTGTGCTTCTTTTTGTATCTTTATTTGTAATTTTGACCTCACATAAGGTGAGACTTGAAATCACAGCAAAGGGTTTAGAAACTTGCTCCAGGCCTACTGGCAAAGAACACATAAGAACTCAATGCTCAAGGTGCAACATGAATCTTAGGATTTTGGGGCTGGTGTTACTTAATTAGAAGGTTCAAGTGAAGACAAAAAAACAGGGGAAAAGGACAAAAAAACAAAAACAAAGATAAGGACAATTATTTTTGTAAGTGTTTTTGTGTCTGTTTATATGATTCTTCTGGGCATTTTGGAACCTGTTGACACAGATTATTCAGGTAGAGGCCCGAGGGGCTGGCTGAGGGCGCTAAGCCGGGCCACTGTGCACATCTCAGCGCTTCTCTGGAATGGCTGCCAGCTCCGTCTGCTCGGCTGTGATAATGGAGCCTCCATTCCCCTCTCTGTGTTGTGTGGAAATGTTTCCATTAGCCTTTGACAAGAAAAGTCCTCTCTGCAATTTAGTCCATCTTTTATGTCCATCTTGTTTCTTCCATGCATGCAGATTTTATGCCTGCCTCCCTCTCTTCCTCTCTGTGTCTTGCTTCCTAGTTTACTGCCTGCTACACCCCTCAAGCACTACTGGAATGCTGGGGTGAGATAAAGAAAAGGCCCCGCTCTGAGCAGGTTCGAGTGTTTTGCCTTTTTAAATCAATGACCTTTTTTGGGGGATTGTAAACACAAGGGATAAACTATGGTTTGACAGAGGCTCTTCCAATTCAAATCCGGTCTTTCTCAGTGGCCATTTCAAAACATGCATTTTGATGGATGTGTTTAGTATGACAGAGTCATAACACATTGCTGTTTGAATGGTATCCTTGTTTTCCAAATGCGCTCACGTCCACTGACACAAGCACATCTGGAAATTCTGATGTGACCTTTATTTGCATTACTAAGCTCATCAAATTTGAACAATAATTCACACATCCAGCTGAAACTAATGTGAAATATTTTGGCAAGCGCCTGAAATGAGTGTAATGCAAATCTCATGTCTTTTTGTAGCACAAATAAGAGCAGCAGCCAAAAGACTAACAGCTAGGCAATAATTCAGTCAGATGTGGAATATACTTAGAGCACAGTGGGGGGAGACGGCAAGAGATGGAGAGGGAGAGAGAGAGAGAGGGAGAGAGAAAGAGAGATGGGAAGAGGCCATACAAAGGCTAAGTCTTTTGGCCTGGCAGAGGAATCGAGACAGCTTAGCCAATATGAAACAAACTGCAGTCCAGAATGACTCTGTGAATTAAGTTGCTTACAATGGATGGCTTCTTGAACCTCTGGCTGTCTTGAGGAACCTGTGGAAATACTGTATGTAATTGCTGAACTAATATATGAGATTGAGATTATACGTCCTTATGGCCTTGTGGCATGGATGCTTGGAAATATGGAGAGCATACTGGGAAAGTGGTTCTTTGTTTTGGAAGAGAACCTTTGAACTCAGGCACATTTTAGATCATCTGAGCTTTATTTTCAGTCAAACACCATTTTTTCAACTTTATGCATGTGCTGGACTACTATGTGTGCACAGTAGTTTTATATCATGTCGCATCAATTAAAAACCAATTAAAAGTCACTGTGTTACTGCAATAACAGCACACCATTCTGTGACCACTCTACAATCTTATCAGTATCTGTCCATCTGTTTTTGCTGAACATAATTTATTTCCATGCTTTATATAAAATAAAATAAAATAAAAATGAAGTACAGAATGCATCTAGTTGTGGGCACTTTTGTGTAAAGATACAGGCTTAGACTGGGTGATTCTGTAGAACAGGCAGAGCAATACATTGTGTGGGCCAGTATGTCTATTTAGTCCTAAGCACACTGGCTATGTAGAATATGGAATGGATGTGGACCATTCATGCAGCACATGCTACAACACTCTGCTTTCACTGTAATCAGTAGCAATGGCTACACCAGGCAATTAGAGCAGTGCGTAGGTGGTGCTCAGCTGCGTATGCATAACAGTCTTCTATCTATAGTTTTTATACAAGATGTCCACGGTCTTCTTACACAAAAATGTAAAAGTGTTTATACTGTATATTTTAAATTAAATTACCCTCAAAAGAGAAATAACTAAAGTATTGTCATTTATTTCACCAGAACCATCTGGCTGTTGTTTGGTAATTTTATATCTTACATACACTACTGTACTCTGCAGATGTTAACTAACCCATACTATACAAACACAATATCAAAACACAAGTTCATTGTCTTGTTGCTGTCATACGTGTGTTGCAAGTTTAGCCAATAGAACGATAGGTTTCATAGCACATCTATTCCATAAACAATCCAAATAAGTTGTGTTCAAACTAGGCAAAGTGTAATGTTTGGCTGCACAGTTGCATTTGATATAAAGAAGCTGATGTGTCTTCTGTGCCTTTGTTTTACATTATGATAGAGGCTACTGAATTTCTGAGACAAACACATTTTACCATATGCCTTCAGAAAATGTATCTATTCATAAAATATATACCACTTATAACTATTCATTTACTTAAAAATGGAGTGGAAAGCAAAGTGTATACTATTCCTGCTTCATCGCTTTCAGATTTTGTTGGTGCCCAGTGCCCCCAAATTTAAAAAGAGCATGTTCCTAGAAGAGTGCTTATGATTTGAAACTCAATACAGTTTGCAGCTGTCAGTCAAAAATATTACCAGCGAACTGTTTGGATGTGAAAAGAGAGAGAGAGAGAGAGAGAGAGAGAGAGAGAGAGAGAGACAGAGAGAGAGAGAGCGGGAGAGTGTTATTTAATCAGTGTAAATTAGGTAAATTAAAGTAAATAAGCTGCATTTGTTACCAATTAAATTCTTAAATTATTAAACTGAATGACTACTGCTACTACTGAGAAGCCTTGAATGTAACAAGTGTATATCTGTAATAAAAATTTGACCTGAATTTGAGGCCTGTTTAACCACTTGAGGCTCTCTACCAAAGTTATCATGAAAATTGCTGAAGGTTCTGATTGTATGGAATAGTGGATGGAAGCAGTATATTCACATGTGTTTGTGTGTGTATGTGTCCATATGTATCTAGATCTAACAGCAGGAAGTGCTGGGTGATTGACAGGCTTCTCTCATTTCCTCAGGGGCAAGGTTGCATGTACTGTTGCATCAGGTGACTACAGCAGTGAGACTGAAGAGCATAGGAAATCCATTAACTCCTAGTGTTATTATTTACCAACCCTCTGAAACCCCAAATGAAGGTTGCATATCTACAAATGCAGCCAGCATGTTACATGCACACTATCTCCTTTTATCACTAATGTTTGTGCAGCATCTCTCATCAAAGTGAGTGTGTTATTAATGTGGCTCTGAGTGTGTGATAAAATATGCAGGAATGTGAGCGACAAACATACAAAGCTGCCCCGGATTGTAGTGGAACATTACAACTGCTTTAAACATGAAACGTGAGCTCAATATATCAGTTTGTATAACTTTCAAAATATAAGTAGTGTCTAGGTAAAAAGCTAGATTCTCAGGACTTAGATTTAAATAAGATGCTGATTTATTGCTCTGCTACAAATGCACTTCTGTTGAGACTGTCGCAGGACAACTTATTTTTTTTATTTGAAACTGGTCATTTACTGTCTATGTGTCACTGGAAACTAGAGTGTGTGAGCATTGTTCAAAGTTATCACGCCATAGAACAGATGTGCTGCCTTTTCCAGTCTTGTGAAGCTTGCCCAGTCACACTTAATATAGATCCACTGTCACATACACTTCACAAGTGTATGTAGGATAAGTGCTGGATTTCACCAAGTGTTAAAAGCTTAATCCACCCAAATGTGTGAAACTGAGAAGTATTTTGTTCACACCAGAAGGAGCAAATTGAATGAGGTTTGGTGTCAAGCACATTGCTTTGCCATAAGGGTTTAGGGTCAATAACATGACCTTTCATAACGATTTAACTTTCAGCTAACTATTTAAGTCAGGGACAAATGTAATGTAAAGTGCTGAACTTTTTTAGAGTTCTTCACAATGCTGTAAAAACTGAACAACTTTATGATACTAGATATGGCCGAAGTAGAACTTTAAATGAAAAACAAAAAAATGTAAACAAAAGTTTAACTGTCAGTAGGCATAAATTGTTCTAAACATACTGTAGAATTATTGCTGTAAGCTCCATTGATGCACTGGCTTCTGTAGCTTGAATGAGTATCATAATTGTTTGCACAGTAAAACATGAGCAAAGCAGATAGGATTTCAGTAGTAGGAGCATGTTTGCTGAAGAGTTTATGGATTTGTCAGAGGGAAAGACCAGATCTCTACGTTCCAGATTCCATAATGCATCGGTTTGATTCCAAATAGACTCCCGCATAGGGGCCTGTTCCTTATCGCAAACATGTCCACGTCAGTCTCCAAGATTTAGCCACAGCTAAATTCCTACGTATTTAGGCTGGCTGAATGATATGGACATCTACGCAGTTCCAATAGCTGCAGGCAGTGTCTCTTGAATAGCATTTTGTACATAAGCTTTAGCTTACTAGCCTAGGATACCAGGCCAATGCCTTATCCCTGTTAACAGAGACCCTTCTAAGACAGGATTAGTGGGGGAGATAGTCAGTGACAAGGGGGGACGGTCCATCTCCTGGGAAGCACCACCACTAACCCAACCATAATTGCATATGTTTAGATATGGAGATCACAGCAAAATCAAGGACTGTTAGTCCAGCATTGCAATATCATTTGAAATTTATGGCATCCCACTATACTATAAACATGACAATTTGTTATTGTACCCTTTATCTCTTTTCTAATTTGACAGTCTTATTTTTCTTAAGCTATACTGAATTTGATATACAATTATTCCCTGTAAATTTGTAAGCTTCATCCCACATTATATAGATACACTCACATTTTTCAGAAATTATTTAGCTGTGAAGTCAGGCCTATACCATCCATCCATTTTCTTAACCACTTATCCAATAGACTGAAGCTTATCCCAGCTGTCACAGGGCGACAGGCAGGGTACACCCTGGACAGGTCACCAGTCTGTCACAGGGCTAACACAGAGAGACAGACAACTATTCATTCACTCTCACATTTACACTTATGGCCAATTAGAATCACAAATAAATCCTGCAAGCATCTCTTGGGAGGAAGCTAGAGTACTTGGACAGAACATATGCAGGCACAGCAAGAACATGCAAACTCCATACAGAAGGCCCCCAGTCAGCCGCTGGATTTGAATCCAGGGTCTTTTTTGCTGTGAGGTGACAGTGCTACCCACTGCACTACCATGCCACCCTATATACTATACCGTGAACATTATTTATTGTGAAATATTAAGCGTTCATGTTGATAAGCTAGTTTTCACAATACAGTACAAAACACTATGAACAGAGACAGTGAGTAAGATACCATAGGGAAAAAAAAATAGAAAAACTAACAGCAACCTGACTTTCAGATGTGACCTTCCACTCGTCTCCTAGTCTCCCATTCCTTTATGGGTTAACCATCCTTAATGCTTTATGTATGCCTTGTGTGACACTCTTTGCATAAATGATACCAAATAATTGGGATTTATAAATTATTCATTGTGTATTAACGCAGGTGAAATGGCTTTTTGGCTTGGACTGCTGTCTGTCGTTCAGAAAATAAAACAGGAGGAGGTGGGGTATCACAGATACTTTGCCAGGGAAAAAAAAAAAAATACCCCCACAGAAATATATGCAATCAAAATGCATGAGCAACGCATGGTCAGTGCAGCATTTATAGCAGCATTTTTAACCATTCTTTCCCTCTTTATAAAAAAAAGCGAAACAAAGACATTGAAAATGAAGTGCAGATTTACTGCATAAGCTACATATACCTGCAGTTTCATAAATCTAGATTTTAAATCTTTATTACTATTATTATTATTATTATTATTATTATTATTATTACAATTATTTGATTTAAAAAGAGGTTAGATATTCAAAGAAGCACCATAATCACCATTGTAAAAGCTATAACGGGAATTTTAGGGATTATTCAAGCCACAGATTGATTGTTCCTTGACTGATGCTAACCTCAGTGAGACTTAGGCTTTAATGACTGACTGGATGCATTGTAAAGCAATAGTGTGTTCACTCATTGGTACTTTTTTTCTAATAAGGAATTATTTCAAGTGGCAATGGCAATTGTGTATACCTGCGCCTAGCTGCTGCTACTTATTTCATTAAACTACAGCAACAAAACAATAACATGATAAATGCTGGAAAAGGTTTAAGTCTTAGTGGTAATAAATAATACGTTTTAAAAAGAAAAAGAAAAAAAAAAAGCACCAGAAAGGGGTGGGTCAAAGGTCTAAACACTTGTGTAGCTCTCTTTCTACTCTATGGAGCACTGTTTCCTAAACTGAAAACTGCATTGTCATCCCTGCCTCAGCTTTTGGTTTTCCTATTCTTGCCCTATTACTTTGCATAATATCACAATTGCAGGGTATCATGACTTTACTTTTCTACCAGCCCATACATTTTAAGGCTTGTGAGGCTAGAAATATTTAGACTGACAAAGAGAGACCCTTCTCCATCCCTGGGCACGTTTTAGTGCGACATAATATTTCTTTTGGCAGAGGTCATGGGTGACTCAACGTACATCATCACTAACTTATTAGATCTTGAGGCAATTAGCTGAAAACAAACAGGCCAGACAGACTGGCTATTGAGTTGCCTGAACAGGGAGAAAATAGCCTATGGCACTCAGTCATTTCAGAGCCGCATCAAAGAGGAGTCCGAAGCATCAACAGAAAGAAAGAAACACATTGTTGTGGTGTAACGCCTATACAGTACCAGGGGCTTAGCGCATTATTTTTCCAGTGATTCAGGTTACAGACCCAACTTGCCCCAGTATGATAGGGTGGTAGAAAGAACTTTTCACCTGAACACTATATGCAATGTGCAGCATGGTTAGTTTAGGATTAAAAATCCATTTAGGGTCCTCCCCTGACATGGGAAATTAAGCCTGTAGATTATAATGTGGCTATCCTTCTGTCTGTCACTGAGGTCAAGAGGACATCTCAATGTGCAGTGCTATAATCACTGCAACAAGGGTGGACACAGAAAACTTAAACTGGTCTCCTTCACTCAGAGGGGAAGACATTGTTCCTTATAATTGTCTGCATTAATTACAAATCTTCTTTTGAGTCACTATAGGTCTTTACACGGTAAGGTCTGTGAGATTCCGTTTCCTTGTTATCGCGTTTTAAATAGGTAAAATTTGAACTTTCTTTTAATTTTTAACAACCCATTTGCTTTTTCTCACATACTTACATTGCTCGTCTGTACTGTAGGAGTCATATACGACTGTGTGCTTATATTGCAACTTGTGTGATGATGTTTGATCTTTGTTCAGAGCATACTTAGGCAGTAGACATCTTTACCACACATCAGTTATTCCACTGTTTAACATTATTCTACAATTTGCTCAAGAAACAAAGGACACTTTCATCAGCCACTGTGAGGTGGAGACATGGGAAAGAAAAATGGGAGTCTTTTGGCTTTTCAGACTTATCGGTTTCATGTGAATGGTCACTGGAATGCCAAGATTTTACTCTGCCCTTTTCCCACCAGATTTCTGTCCTTCTCTGTCTTTTTTTCTTAATTTGTTCGTCATTCCCTCCTAAGGATCTGGTTCCTGGACATGATATGCCAAATTACCTGCAGTATCAGTTGAGCAACTGACAATGCATTGTAAGCTTGTAAATTCCACACAAACCCCTCAGAAGGATTTGCCTCACTGCTGTCACTAACTTCATTGTCTTTGGAAAGTGGCGGTACAAAAGAAGTTGAGAGCTTAGGCATGGTATTATTATAACATGTACTGGCAAGATGAGGAGCTGTTACGAATTGAGGGTCTTAGATGAGATTTGATCAGGGTAATTATTCATGGCTAAGACCCAAACTTGTCATTTTATTAAGCTTTTAAAAAGGTTAACTTTGTCATGTTTGTTATACCATAGATACAGTAGTTTGTGGCAGTAAAAACACATGTTAACACAACGGACAACTAAGAAATAAAACTCTATATTTTAATGTTAAAACCATGAAGAAAAAATTTAGTGGACACTGTGAAACTTAACCAACTGTGGAAATCATATTTGACATCCCCTGCTTCAGTATCAAAAGTCACAGATGCTATACAACCTATAAACTATAGTTTCGGACCATCAAACAGTAGAAGCCATCTTGCTGCACCCTTTGTAATCCAGATAAACCCACTGTGGAAGTTACCCTTGCTGCAAAGCCTTTACAGATGCACCCTTTCCCCACAAGGTGATTTTTGTTTTTCCAAAAGTTCACTTTTGCCGGTCAATGACCAAATGATATATGTCAGTCATGCTGTACACACACACACACACACACACAGACACACACACACCCATAAATGTACACGCACAACAACGGGCTGGTTTTTTGTGACAAAAAATGAAAAATAAATCACTGTTAAATAAAAAAAAGGCAAAGCTTTAAACAACCATGTTTTCCTAGTTTGATTTCCTTAAGATTATTAACATAGTAAACTTAAACTTGGCCTGAATCAGAGTGCTTAATGATGATAACATTTTGATCTCTCTAAGGAACTGTTTCTCTTGAATGTCTCGTTAATTGTTATTGTGCTTTCAGTTTATTTGAGTTGGGTGGATTTTTTTTTTTCTTTTGGGTAGTCTCCAATAACAGGCTAACAAAGGAACAAGACTGGGGGTCTGCATTATATAATTGCACCCTAGTGATACTATTTAGCAATGGATGTGACTAATATCCTTTACAATATCAGTATACAAAGCTTCTTAACACAACTCCCATGATGAAACACTGAAAAAAAAGTTCTAATTATTCTTTATTTCTAATATAAATAACAACAACAATGGCTCATGGCAACAACAGTTAAAATAGTAGAGTGATTTCAAATGGGCGACACATATTAGAAATACTTTTAACTGTTAAGTGGCACTTAACACATTTATTAACCCTTATAACCCTTACATATACAAAACAGTGAAGTTGCACTTCAGGTATGACTCAACTAGAGCTAGTCTTGATCCTGAACTCATTATAAATTTTGAAATTTAAATTTATTGTACATGTTGTGTGTAGGTATGTTGGTAAGTGGTTAACAATTATCTTACTAACTCAAACATGGCGCTGTCTTATTACTGTATTGCACATGTTGTTAAAAAAAAAAGTAATGTAATATATGCTACTACTTTTCTACATTTTTATGTTACCTAATTATTCCCCAGAGAAAGTAATTTGTTACACTACTAGGTTACATTACTTTTGCATTACTTTGTAATATGAGCTGAAATGCATTGTCACAAAATCACTAGTTAACAAAACAGCAGTCCCACACACTGACACAAATCCCTAAAGTCAAAAACCAGCTCAAAGAGGCGTAAAAACGATCGCCACAGGAATTCTACTGTAGAAAGATGCACAGGTAGAAATGGAGGCTACAGTGCTGCAAACCTGACTGCTCGTGACCTTTTTACCTGTCGAAGATCAGGCTCTGGCTGCTGGGCTGGGGTTGGCATACACTCATTCTTGGTTCTTTGCTAGCTTTGTGTTAGCATGCTGTCTGTGCAGTTGTTTGCAAAGAGCCAAAGTTGTGTAAGTAGTATAATGCAGTTGTTTCTGTCCTGGACACAGTTTGCACTTTACCATTGCACTCCTGTCCTTTTGTACGAATAAAAATAAAATGTTCATGTTCATATTTTTCCCAACCTCAAAAAATGTAGACTGCTCCACAACCTTCCTCGTCCCCGCACACAAACTGAAATCAGCTCATTGTAGCGCAAGTGTCCAGGAAGAAAAAGTCGTTTGTTTTCTTCTTTCTATCTGCCCATCATGTAGATAATTAAAGAACCTTTCCAACGCAAATAACAAGAGGATTGCAACTGGCATGTGATTACTCACTTTAGTATAGTCACTGTTGGGGGTGTAAGTGTAAAGCTTTGTGTTGTCAGTTTTGTGTTCATACATAAAAACTTAAAGAAAGATCATATGTAGGATAGGGATTCCTGTTGGTCTGTGTAACTGTAGCCTCGGGTTTATATTGTTAACTGGTAATTATGTGACAATGCGTTTCAGGTCATTTTACAGAGAAAGTAATGTACAAGTAGTGTAACAAATTGTTTTCTCTGGCGAGTAATTAAGTAACACACTGCATTGCTTTTAAGAAAAGTAACGAGTAATGTGTATTATCAAACTTTCTTTGAGTAACGACCCCAACACTGACTACAGTAACATTTTACTGCGTTATCAAAAATGCAATGTGATTACAGTAATGCATTACTTTGTGGCGGGTTACACTCAGCACTGAATACTGATCACAGAATTCAGATATCTTCATATCAGACCTTGGAAAAAAGAACAGGTTGATGTAATACCACTAATATAATCTAACTTTTTTAAAACCATTTCTTCATCCTATCCCCTCTGAAACATTAAACAAAAACAAAATCCAAAGAAAAACAAAACAACAATTAAAAGAAAAATTCTTTCTTTTTTGTAGTTCCAGCATACTAATCATTACTGCATTATTGCTGCATTGTATGAAAATTTAATTCTCCAACTCTACTGTTTGCAGCACATTTCATCACACTCTATGTATGTTACCATATCATGTTATAGTTCATGTTTTATCCAAGGATCAACTCAGAGGTACTTTGTTACTAGCCTGATATCTGGAATATTAAAATAAGTTGCACGCAAGACTCAAAGATTCAAAAAAAGATTCTAAGATTAAAAAATTAGCATATTTTCAAGTTACTGCACATTTAGGGTCTCTTTTGTTTAAATAGTCACTTTGCATGCCTCTGGATAATTTTGATTATGGATAAAAGAGTTTGTGGTAATGCAGCAGTAACATTAATGACTCTTGCGTCTGCTTTGCATAAAGTATAATCAGTGAGGTCTCATCTTATGACTTTCTGTGTGAACCTTGGTGCAGTGTTTATCTGGTGGCTGTGTGTAGAGGTGGAGGATCTCAAGGGGGCTGCTGGGTAGGTGGTGGGGTTGGGGCTGAGGGCTCATTGCCTATGCATGACAGTGTTGTAGGGATATTAGAATAACACTGACTATATTCTGTAAATGAAGAAGAGAAGCAAGGGAAGCCTCAGGAGTCCATTATGGATTTTAATAATACATCAAGGTAGTGTAACTGAATAACCGATCTCAGAGGGAAGTGGAGAGGAAGAGAGAAGAAAAAAATACACACGTGACATTTGGCTAATATTACAATATGAATTATGAAAACAAAAAGCACTTTTAGTTTATCTTGTCCTTCTACTTTTATTCATCTTTAGGCATTTTTGCTTTTTTTCCCTTCCAACTTCCCCCTGAATCCAGAACATGGTGTAAACAAATAAAAGTGGAGGAAAAACAGTTTGGCATCTCTGTAGATTAATTAATGTGCCTGCGACTTGGCATCACCAGGCAAAAATTATGTGCATAAATAATATCACTAATTAAAAAGATGCAGATTAACATGCAAATAATGTTAATGAGGATCTGCAATTCCAGAGTGTATTCGCATAACATCAACAATTTAATGTGTTGGAAGGACTGTGTTTGCATTACATTAATAAAATTCAAAGACCCGTGCATAGAAAATTCTGTCGGAGTCTGTGTTTCCACTTGTGAGTTGTAAATTCTGTGGGCAGTAACAGCCACTTCTTTGGCAGATGCAAAAGTTATTATCTCAAAGGCTGGCTGAAGTGGTGCCATGAGCCAGTACGACCAGCTGTTAGTGAGCGGCCAGCCAGAAAAGCACTAAGACAATTAACTGTATTAGTTGTTGGGTTCCACTGTTTATTTTCCCTCAGATTAATTTCATGTGGCTGACGAGAAATGTGCCGGAGAAAGTAAAAACAGGCACAAAACAAGCAAAAAAACAATACTCCAACTCCTACCTAGAAACACAAATACTGTTAGAAGATATGATATGCCGCCTCTAATCCATACTTATTGACATGTTTTATAAATTTATCTCCAGTGTAACATACATTTGTGAAACAAGGCAGAGCAAACTTTTTAGATTATCTCATCAAATGATCTTGCAATGCATTTCAACACTTGGAAATTTTCACTCCTTGGAAGAAGATCCTACTCTCACAGCTTATCCAAAAAAGGAGCCAAACACTGTACAAGCATGAAAAAAGAGACCCTCAGTGTTTGGCCTTAATGGATTTCACAGTAGAAATGAAATGACAAACTTGAGTGAGCGCACCCCTTCCTGTGGGGCAAATGTCTGCTGGATTTGGATCGTTACCTGCAGAATAAACAAGGCCCGTTCTTAACAAGGAAAAATACTGCCTGTGTCTATCAACACGGTGTCAAGCAGGGGAAAGGAAAAGCTCTTCAGTCTGCGGTGATATGCATCGACTGTCCTCAAGAGGACATTCACTCTAAGCCCATTCATTTCATAATGGGTTAAAGCTCTAAGCCTGTTCATTTTACAATTGGCAGAAACCCTGCGCATTTATCATACATGATAAAAAGTGGCTTTTTCTACATTCTCAGTTTCACCACACACTAAACAATATATGTCTTTACTGAAGGTTTCATGTCATGGGAAATGATAGTAATGATGTACATGAACCATCATCACAAAATAATAATAATGATATAATAATAATAATAATAATAATAATAATAATAATAATAATAATAATAATAATAATGATAAAAAGATGAAAGTGCAAAATAGGAGTGTAGAGGTAGATTATACATAATACAGTATTAATCTGTAGCAAAAACAGTTCCTTTCTTCTTACATTTCTTCACAGTGGCTGTCCAACTTGTTACAACTGACATGTTAACCCAGCAGCTCTCACACACCTTCAGCTATCACTGTCTACATCTTGAAGTCAGCTGTTTCCTCACTGTTGCCACGACGCACATGACATTGCATCATGGCAGCCACAGGCTTGAGCCTTGATGGCCCTGAAATTCAACCAGCTGCACAATAAAAATAAAGAATTGAACACTTGTTTTGTTTGTTTATAATGCTCACATGATATGCTATGCAAGTTTGTCAGATGTTGTTTGCACATACATAATGGGCACAGTGTGAATACAGCTAGTAAAGACATTACAAACTGATTTTTTTTCCAAGAGAAGAACTACAAAAAGATGTTAACTGGGAGAAAAAAAAATTTAAATGTCCTCATTGTATCCACTACTGTGTTGCTTGTTTCTTATGAATGGGGAAAGATTTGGAACCTGTTAATATAGTTAGGCACAGTGGATGCAAACGATAGCTTCACAGGACATACGGTTTGTATTATGTTTGGCATTGACTGTGCTACAGTGTGGTATTCTGCAAAGGAGGAGAGAAAAGTGGAGAGAAAAAAACAGGGAGAAACACAATGACCTCTTCAGCTGGGCATGGCTCTAGCAGCTGGCCAATAACTTAAACAGGGCCTTGTAATATGCTTGCTTTGGGCAGCAGGGAACTGCACAGACAACACATAAAAATATGACAAGCAGATGATGGATTAGGGTCATAAGTCTCAGTTCAGCCGTATAAACAAAACATCATGATCGTGTGTTATGACAATACGGTTAATAGACAGAAATTAGCAGATGTTGATTGCAGCATGGATACTGTCAGCATACCAAAAAGCTTTTAGAGAAGCACGGCTGGGCTGAACAGGGTGATCCAATACATGGAGCCAGAGAGACCCCCTGCTCATGACATGTGTAAAAGCACAACCAAATATCCTTGTTTTTTTTGTTTTTTTTTAGTTGTCAGCTGTAGACTGACTTGTATGTGTAATCCTCACACTTTAAAAAAAAAGAAAAAAAAGAAAAAAAGAAAAAAGAAAATACTAAAGAGTAATACATTTTTTGATCTGCCATGGAGCTGTTTCAAAGTTGTCAGGGAAGGAACCTGTCTCAATGTAATGATTTGGGGTTTTTATGTTCTCCTCTCATAGCCTAAGGTGAAATGCACATTTCATCAAGGTTATGGAGGGCTAGTGTACTATTTGTGCCCCTCATGAATGCAAAGTTGGCGGTGCCTCTCTGAAAACTTCCAGTGAGATTTGAATGCTGAACTACAAAGCACTTGTTGGAGCAGAGCTTGGCATATAATTAAATTCAACCCTCCCAGTATCTGTGTGCTGGAGAAATTTCCTAAAAATAATTGTTGGCTGCCAGAACTTGTTGATCACGCTCATTGTTTTGTTGTCTGTATTACATTACTCTGTGCTGCAATGTTTAAAGATGAGAATGGCACAAAGCTATCTCTAGATTAAAATATATTAAAGATATTTGTATATAGTGATTCCTAATTATGTTGCAGTTACTAGCAACTGCAAAAATTATTATTTCAATAACTCCTTTGAGAGGTTGGCAACAGTAGTCATCCAATGAGGATATAAACATTTTGTATTGGCTAAACAAAACTGTTACATATTCCTGAATTGTAGCTCCCTAAAAAAGCACCTAAAGATCTTCTTTTTCAAAAAAAAAAAAAAAAAAAAATCACTTAAATCACTTACAAATCTAAATTCAGGGGAAAGTGAATAAACCCATCCACTCAGCTTTAACTAATACAGAATTAATAGCGCTCACAATGACCAAATTATTTTCAAACTCCAAACAGACAAAAGAGAGCTGGAGAGAGGCAGAAAATTAAATCGCAATTATCATAAAATCCATCATTGTAATTCACACAGGCTGAGCGTTGCAGTGTTTGGATAGGTAATGATTTTCTAATATGAGAGGGCAATTTGCATAAATAGCCTGGAGATTGGTTATCGTCGTCATCATCATCATCATTTTTGATTCCCCACAATAACGATCCTTGCACTATATATCAGAGCTCACAGCTATGTAAAACCACAGCACTAATTAATAAGCCATTTACAGACTAGCAGCTAGTTACAGTTGGTCCTGCTGATGACCTTAGCGAAGATGAGCCGTCTCAGAAGTGCGTGTGTGTAACTACAAACATAATGATGTGCCAGGAGGGAATCATTAAAAATAATTTACACAAGCCTTCATTTACCCAGATCTTTTGATAGCACGCTTCCCCCGGTGTTTAGATCCGTGGCACAGAACCTCCTTACCATTTGGAAAGTGCCGGCCGGGGGAACGAGTGGGGATACCTAAGTGGTTAATTAAGAGCTGTTGGGGCGCCGGGAGAGCCTCCTGAAAAATCTCTCTGATGTCTGCCGTGTCAAGTGTCTCTTCCAGACTGAGCAGGGAGAGGTGGCTGCCACACTAGGCTAATTACTGGGAAAGGCAGGGAGCAGCTGAGGAGAGGAGAGGGCCCCTAAATGAATAGCTCTTTCCAAGAATCCCAGCATTTGCACACACATGCATATAATACAGATATGCACACACACATACACAGACACAAAGACACACACAGTGGCACGGCAAATATTTAGACAATCAAAAGCGCTCTTAGCCACATTGGCTGCTCCATTAAGCAAAAATATGAGGTATCACGAGTGCGCACCTATGAGCCATGTGAAAGGGTTAACTACACCTGGATGACAATGATGCTATGATGGAGAGAAAAGTGTGCTTTGTACAGAGAGCAAGCAGAGACGGGAGAGAGAGTGAGGAGAGAGAGTTGAACAATACATGTTACTCAGAAGACGTGATGAAACAAACTCCTGCTGCTCTATCTAAGCTAATGGCATCATTCTGTCCCTAATTGTCTTATCTGCTGAAGAAGACCAGCACTTTAGCTAAAAGGTTTAAGAGCACACATATGATTTATCAGTAAAATACACTTTAAAGAGAAAAACAGAGAAAGGCATGACAAAAAAAAAAAATAGGGCAATAATATTTTTGTGTCTGTTTCTTGTATAAATGTACAGATAAATGCATTAAGAAATGTAATAATGCATAGCTAATATTTTTGTGGTGAATATTATTTTGAATCAAAGAATAAAGGCAAAGAAAATAAAATCCCCTTTCCTATTTAATGCCTTGATTAAAAATTTGCACCTTCCCCCAATGATAATAAAGTGCCAAGAAGGAAGTGTACCAAATATGTCCCCTTTAATCTGCAGAATTCCCCACTGCAGTGTCAAAATTCTGTTCAAACGAAAGTGCTGCCAGGGAGAAAGGGGCTGAACAATGCTTCGGGATGCAGGCAAGCGCTGCCTGTGAAAGCCTATGCTGATCATGATACGTTGGACCAGGCCCTCAAATGTGCTTGGCTCCTTCCTCCCTCTTCGCCTCCCTCTCTCTTTCTCCCTTCTGACTCCAGACCATCCTACGGCAGGAGTAGAGGGAGAAAAGGGTTAGCCGGGGGAAAGATAGACAATAAGGGTTTTAAAGCCTCGGAGCTGCCTACAGCAAAGCCTCTTTCCAGGCAGTGAGGATCCAGGCAGACACTACCAAGCCAAGCGCTCCAGCCACATCAACCATGACAGAAGGCTGGCAGAACAATCATCTTAACAATATGGCTGAGTCGCTGACCCCACACTGAAATGGGGCTATCGCTCCAACTATGGCTAGTGTTATGGTTGGCTTGCCACTGGCGCTAATAGCTCAACACTGATCCAGGCCTTGGACCAGGCTGATTGTGATGGGACTGCTGAAGGCTTGTATTGGTTGTGTTGGAATGTGAAGTCACAAAAGCTGAGGCAGAATGATTAACAGAAACAATATTATGTATATAGGCCCATATGATCTTTTTTTTTTTTTTTTTTTTTTTTCCTGGGGGTG